>JAVIXY010000101.1:0-31595 GCA_033030565.1 Fusarium nematophilum
GGAGAGGAACCAAGGAGCACAGGGGCTTGATGGTTACCCACCAAACGTGGCGTCATTTTGAGGAGATGGCTGCCAAATGGGTATGGAAGCTCCGTTAGCTGGGCTATGCTAACCGCGCGGGCGAGTGGGTAGGCTGCGGGGTCTGACCCGGGATGTCGATGGCATCACCCACTTCAACTGGCTTCTGAGGGGAATATACCTGGATTGGCTACTATCCTCGTGGGCGATGCGCCAGAGGTAAGTATATAGCTTGAGTAACTGCTCTCTTTATTAGTATCGCCCGCGTCCTCGTTGACAGTCGGTGTTTGTTCTCGATGTGTTGCCCTGGGTTCCCCCTCCTCTGGCCTCCACCGGCCTCCACCGAGTCCACTCAACCCCCAGTCTGTCACCAAGTTCTGCCACGTCCACTGTCCAAACTCCGCATCTTCCAAAATCAACAAACTGCATGGCGGATTTTCAGGTTTCTGCAGCAAGGGCCTGCCATCCCCTGTGCGATTCGATAGCCAGTGTTTCTAGAGGCCAGTTCGGACTCAGCCCTATCATCTACCCCCCCTCAAAAGTAAGCACTATCACCCGATTCGGCAGCCATCCGCTCCAAAGTCCATTACCCAGATCCCAAGTCCAATACCTAAACATCCAAAGTCCTCAGAGCTGGGCCCTGATTCGTGGGATGCGTCCTGTCAGTGGAGGTAAGCCGGGAGGGTAAACATGTCGCCATATATGATAAAGCCAAGCTGTCCCAGACGGGTGTAATTGACAGCACAACCACTATTCTCAGCCATCCATATCACCATGGCAGACAGCAACCCCTCCCTCGCATCTCTGGCAGCAACCATCTCCGAGACGGCCAACGCTCTGTCCTCCAAGCTCAAGGAATCTGGATTCGCCGCGCCGTCATTCGCCGAAGATGGCCTTCCAGACTATCCCAAGATCCCAGAGCTCATCGGCCTCCGCTTCCAGCTGATCGACGCCGCCGCAGACCTGTACCGACTTGCCCTCGGCCCAAGTGACAATTCCATCTTTGGCCCCTTATTCGTCAGTCACCCGCCCAATATGCGGTTAATTCCAGACTGACACCGAATTCCTAGCTCAACTACGACGCCACCGTCATCGACGTCCTCAACCACTTTGACATCTGGAACGCCGTCCCCCTCGGCGGCTCAGCCTCCTACGGCGAGATCGCCACCAAGGTCAACCTCCCAGAGAGCCTCATCCGCCGCCTCCTCAAGTACGCCTTCTCGATCCGCTTCTTCGCCCGCGACCCCAGCGACGCAGACCGTGTCGTCCACACGTCGCTGTCTGTTGTCCCCGCCAAGAATCACCTCGTCCGCTCCTGGCTTCGTCACCACTTCGACGAGGCACGAGCCGGGAGTGTCCACTTTGCCCAGTCGTTTGAAAAATTTAGCGCTGGTAAGGAGAAGCCCAGCGAGGAGCCTGTGGAGAGTCCCTTTTCGCTGGCCAACGTGGACAAGCTGGACAAGCCGGAGACGTTCTGGGATTATCTCAACCGCGATGTCGAGGACAAGCCAAAGGGATGGAGAGCGACCAAGTTTGCCGAGAGTATGCAGGCAGCGTCGAGTACGTCGGCTATTCGGACCGAGGACTTGCTGAGGCTCGGTTACGACTGGGCTCAGCTCGGTGATGTTACCCTCGTTGATGTGAGTGCCTCCATGTTGTCGTGAATGGCCGGGTTGCTAATGTACTCTTTAGGTTGGCGGTTCAAGCGGCCACGACGCTGTCCACCTGGCTCGCACGTTCCCCAATCTCAAGAAGATCGTTGTCCAGGATCTCCCCGAGGTGCAAGCCTCGTTTGACGAACGCCTCCCCGAAGAGCTCAAGTCCCGCATCAGCTTTGAACCCCACAACTTCTTCACCCCGCAAAACACCCCCGGCGACGTCTACATGCTCAAGACGATCCTGCACGACTGGTCGGACAAGTACGCCGCCAAGATCGTCGCGAACCTAGTGCCGCAGCTCAAGCCGGGCTCGCGCATCCTGCTCGTCGAGGCCGTGGCGCTGCCGGAGGGCGTCGAGGCCCCCTTCCAGATGCTGGGGCGGGCGTTCGCCGGTGCGGACCTGCAGATGCTGGGTATATTCAACTCCCTGGAGAGGAGTCTGGAGGACTGGAAGAAGTTGCTGGCGGGTGTTGATGAGAGGCTGGAGATTGGTCATGTTTCGCAGATCCCTGGGTCTCTGCACAATTTCATCGAGGTCAATGTCAAGGGTTAGGGAATGGGGTAGAATGCTGCGTACCACAGATGGCTCGAGATTTCGGACGTAGTTTATGATTTATTTAAACATCATGTTATGTCTTTGGGACAAGGTCCTTTTGCATGTGGTGTAGCGGCCAAGAACTAGATACAAGTCCTTGGGATGATCAGTAACCCTCGTTAGAATGTACGAAAACGAAACATATTGTTGAATCAAGGCTGATAATAGAGAGCTCCAGTTCAAGGCGTACCTAAAGGCTGGCATGCAAAAAGAATGGCTTTGAAGCGCAGAATAGGCTCGGAAGAGAACTGCGGGAACTCAAATCCACATCTATTTCGTATCATTGAGTTTCATCTTGACGGCTTCATCGGTGTCCTGGCCACAGTCTGACTCCGTGCCCCCCAAATCCCCTGACTCATGGCTAGGCGAGATCTAACCAAAGGCAGTAATGTAGGATAATTGAACCAAAGCCAGTTAGTCTACCCCAGACCCCGCATTCTGCTATCGCTGCGTGGCTTGCCAGATCCACTCTGCAGATGTCTCCGATCCGATGTCAACGAATTGCCCGCGGTCTCATTGGCCTGAACATGATGGAATCCGGCCGAGCTGAAGGTGTTCTGTTGCAGGGTGCTACTGGCATCTTTAGTACCGCGAAGGAAAACAGAGCCCGCAACATTGGAAGCTTTCCGCATCTCCCAAGCGCTACCCAGCAGTCCGGGGGCGAGCTCCTTATCTATCTCCAGCCCAGTATCCGTGCAGGGGGATCGCCACGGGATTAGCGGCCCCAGTGGCTGATAAGACAGGTCGGCAACACTCTCCGCCCTCCTTCCAGGTTCTTGGACCTCGACCTTTTCCTCTATTCCACCACATGCCATTTTCCCAGTCACAAGCACCTTCGACATCATGACGGGGGTACGTTCTCGTGGCGGTGAGTTCCTTACCCATACATGATGGATCAATGTGTCGTCATTGCTAACCCCCCGGCCAGGCTGCTTCAGCTGTCGGCAGAAACGTCGTAAATGCGACGAAGCAAAGCCCGCCTGCAACACCTGCAAGGCCCGAGGCGTCGTCTGCGGCGGCTACCAGCTGCGCGTCGTCGAGTTCCAAGCACAGGGAAACTACAGCGGACAGATGATATGCAGGCTGGCGAGAGGTCCATCATCTGAAGCTGCGTCTGCGGCGCCGACCAGGCGGAGACGGCAGCAGGGGGTCAAGCGGCGGGGTGACAAAGAGACACCAGAGAGCGCACCAGATAGATCCGACCAGATTTCAGCGGTTACTCCAGAGAGCAATGATGCTGCGCTGGTAGATCAGTCGGGAGGAGTGAATGGCTGCCCGACGCCAAAGAACGACGCATCTACTGTGGGTGCGGGCCAGGACGCAGCTCATCTGATTGTAGAGGACCCGCGAAGAACCGCAGCAATAGATCGTCGCGACAGTCATGACATCTCGGCCAGATCAGAGACCAGCCTCGGCGCATCGCCATCCGCGGCCACTTACTCGGCCGCCGGCTCAGAGTCAACGCAGCTTGGATCCCAGTCCACGACCAACGAGGAAGCGCACAACGACTGGGCCGTCTTCGGCATTCTGGATGCCGCTGGGCTCGAGTCGCAGTTTGACTTCCTGTCGGAAGGCGACACGTCGTGGGATGGCGTGCAGACGGAGCTTGATGCACCGGATACTGCTCTCTTTCCCCCTCTGGCCGGCGGCGGCGGCACGGAGCAGCATCTATATCTCCTTGGCTCTGCCGATGTTTCCAACAACAACCAAAAAGATAGAGAGCGTGTCATGGACGGGGCTCAAGATATCTCGGCAGATGTGATGCCACAGTTGGAAGGGCTGGATGAGCCTTGTTTCCAGCCTGTGGACCAACCCTCGAGGTCTCTGGATCTTGAACCCATGGCAACCCCCGTCTCCGCAGCCGACGACGCATCCAGCTTGCTTGGCAGCCCAGATAGCCAGCCTGATATCCAAAGCCCCTTCGACAGCTATCTCTATAGTCACTGCAAGTCCAACTTCCCCTCCCCACCTTGTTTGAGCTCATCCTTACGTGATTAGTCTTCAACGTGTTGGCTCCCGGCTTCTACCCCGTGGCCCCGAACCGCAACCCGTACAAGCTCGTGTACGGCAAGCTAGCTTCGACCTCCCAACCTCTCAGGGCCACTATACTAGGGGCCTCTGCGCTTCATCTGAGCGGCATGGGCCAGCTGCCTCCGGGGGTGGTGTCCCTTTACCGTGACGCCTCGCTCGTGTCGTTTAACAATGCGTTGAGGACGGATAAGCAGGCCGAGACGCTGGCGGCGACGCTTATGCTCTCCATAACCGTCGAGGTACGGTTCTTGTCAGTCCGGCCAGGTGTAGCTTGGGCTAATTAAGACATGTAGTCTATCGGGAATGGAACCGACATTTGGACTTCAAAACTACACTCGGCGCGATCTCTCTTGCTAGACAAACTCAACGCGCCAGCAGGTCAGAATCCGTCCATCGTCATCTCGTTCCTCCGCCTGCAGTTCAACTGGATGACTGCGATTGGTCGAACAGTGCAGTGTCACGGCAGCCAGCTCTTGGATACGGAACACCTCGAGTTCATCGATGGTAATGCCACTCCCTCGCCATCCCCATCTTCACCTGTCTAACACCTGCAGACCCCCTTTTCGAGCAAGAGTCCAGCCAGGACCAAGCAAGGTGGTTCTGCAACCTCCCCGACTACCGCCTCTTCTGCCTCCTCAAAGAAGCCACCCAGCTCTACCACGGCGTCCTCTGGCCCTCGCCCGACAATGAAGCCGTCCGATGCCTCATCCCCGACATAGCAGACTTGCTGCACCGCGTAAACCAGTGGAAACCCAGTCCCTCGTCTGCATCTGCCCCATACATCGCCTCCGTGGCCCAGGTGAGCGAGATATGGCGCCAGGGCCTCCTGTGCTTCATCTACGCCGACATCTGCGCGCTGCCGTCGTCGGACCGGCGCGTGAGGGGATGTGTGCGCAGGGGGATGGACGCGCTGCGGAGCCTGTCGTGGATGCAGTCCATCATGTGGCCTATTTTCATGCTTGGCGTGCATGTCCTCGACGAGGATGATAGACAGCTGCTGGAGAATACATGCAATACCATGAGTGTTACGGTTAGTTTTGCCATGCCTAGGACGTTCATTGGTTTCTTTAGAAAGGTTTGGGCGGACATGGAGGGGACGGGGAAGTCTAGGTGGCGGTTCTTGATGATGGAGTCGGGGATCCAGATTAACTTGGTGCTGTGAGACGGAGGCCTGGGACTTGCCAGGGTTAATAGACAAGTCGCATAGATGCACTCGAGGGTGTGGCTCAATTCTTGCAATCCGCCCGCAGTGGCTCCGACATCTTGGTTCATTAAGCTATCCTTCTGGAACTATCAGACGTACTCTGGGTTACTCAACTCCCCGGAATGTCTTCTCACCCTCCAAGTAAGCAGTCCTGTCCTCATCCGGGGCCACACGCACGACAAACTCGTCAAAAGAAGGAGGCTCGTACGATTTCCTAGCATCGAAGAACCACATACCGACGCACAAGACGGCGAATATTCCTGCGAGGAGCACCGTATAATTCATATTCACGGGCGTGACTGGGTGGACCTGTGGAAGCTGTCGACGTCGGTTAGCTTGTAGCATGCAACGGCTGTTGGATTCCGCACCATGACAAGAACAGTGACTGCTGCTGTGTAGACAACTGATACGATGGCACAGAAGTACCCCAAGCGATGAAGGCTGAACTGGGTGGTTTTTAGATGTTCTCGGCCGAATATGAGCATCATCAGCGACGGGGCAGCTGCGTCAAGTCAGCTAGACTCCAGGACAAGGCAAGACGAGGGCAGCAAACAGTAGCTCAAGAGCATGAAGAGCGCTTCCGCCCCAAGAAGTGCGTTGAAACCCTGTGTTGAAAAGAGATATCTGTTTCTTTCGTGAGCAAACGACTGGACCCTCCACCTTGCCACTTACACGAGGCCGAGCAGGATAGTCAGCCCATAGCAGAGATTCACCGAATGCAGGGGAACCATGAATTTCGGATGGACCTTGGTGAGGCTAACGGCGTTAGCTCCTCCTTCGAGGACGATTTTGCAACTTACGCAGTCTTGAAGAACAGGCCGCCATCGCGGGCGAGGGCAAAACCTTGGCGACTTGATGCAAGAGTCGCTCCAATCGTGGCACTGAGGTAGTTGACTACCAGGACGACGTTGAATATGATGGCGGCCGCATCGCTCCTGAGTCCCTGACGTACCACCTCGACGATGGGGACACTGTATCATGCGTCAGCATCTATAGACTAAAGTTTGCCTTGACCTACCCAGTTGGCGTGTTGATGATGGCATCGATATCGGTGATGGAGAAGCCGATGGTGAGGATGTAGATGATTCCAACGACGGTCTGGGTGCCCACGATGATGTACAGCACCCGAGGGATCTGCCTGGACGGATGGGGAACCTCCTCTGCCAGATGACATGCGGCATCCAAGCATACAAACGCAGCCATGCTGTTATACAGGCCAAGGACGACAGCCATTGCCGAGGAGGAGTATCTATATAGGGTCAGCATACGTGAGAATTTTGATGCATCAAGAAGCCTCACCCAGTCTCATTGACAACATCTTTAAAGACAAATGCAGCCTCTGCCTTTTCCCCTCTTGCAAGAAGAGCAATACAGAAACCCACAAAGCCAAGCATGCTCACACAGCCTATACTTGGTCAGGGGAAGCTTTAACGCCATCAAAGGAGACTCACATCCAATGTTCTCGGCGTACGAAATCAGCGGCAGCGTAAACGAGTTGACGCACCACGCAACGGTGCACCAAGCAATATAAACGACAAAAAGCCGCCACCTGACCGTGACGTCAAAGTCCGGGTTGACCATGTTGACCAGCGACAATACCAGGCCCGCCCCGATGGCTGAACAAGCGGCAATGGTAAAGACCCAGCCGAGGTAGTTAAGCCACCCGAGGGGATAGCCAACGTACCGCCTGTACTTGGCGGGGACGATGAACGTGGAGAAGTGGTATGCGCCGCCGGCAGTTGGAAACATGGAGGCGCACTCGGCGAGGGTAGCCATGATGCACAGGACGCAAAAGGCAGAGTCGATGCTATTCCAGATCAGCTTCTGACTCCCAGAAGAAGAGAGACGAGTCCATACAAGCCGTAAAAGATGGTGGGAATTCCACCGGCTGAGAAACCAACGACAAAGATGTACGACATGCCGCCAAAGATGTTGACGATGTTCCAGGCGATGGAGATGATGCCCCAGATGCTGAATCCGCGCTGGAGGTGCACGTCTTGAACGACGCCTACATCGTGGGAGGTGGTCTGGTGGATGGGCGTGGTGGGTTTCTTGTCCGCCATGGTAGCAAGGAGTCTTTTCTGGACTGGAAATGTTGAGTGCCAGAGCGAAAGGGTGCTTTCTGGGGGAGGCTGTCCATTAGACTTGGGTCTTTATCCTTCTCGGCTCTAGTGCAAGTAAGCAAACAATACCTCGAATTTGATTAGTTGCACTCGTTATCTCGGCTACTACCCCAGCCGCGGTACCGAGTCAGGAGGTGTCAAGAGACTAAACCCGATGAGTGAAAGATAGGAGATATGGAGGCCGTAGAAGGGTATCTGACTCGAAAGCCTTGGCTGAATCGTCAGTTCACATCATGATAATCCCACTCGCGCCGAGGTTAGCAACACATCGGCAACTTCGGAGTAGTGGTGGTTCTCAAGAACTATGGCTTCTCCCTCTTTCAGGGAGTCAGTTCCTCTGCGCAGACATCGCAATAGGGCATGTATTTGCAACCGTTACACCAGAAAATAACTGAAGCATCAAGTGTATTGGCCTAAGCCCTCATCTTCAACCCCGGGAATAAAAAGTTTACGTCCACAGACTTGCCCTCCAAGGCCGGCATCGCCAACGAACCAAGCTTCTCAAAGTCCTCCTCAGAAAGCCTCTTGGTCATCAGATTACTCTTAATCCTCCCCGGATTCTGACTCTTGGCCAAGGGGATCGTCCCTCGCTGCACCGCCCAGCTCTGCAACACCTGCCCGACATCCATCCCGTTCCGATGAGCTACATCTTGCACCGTTGGCTCCTCGACCAGAAGCACGCCCTTGGGCTTGAATGGGTCACCGCTGACGAGACCCCCGGCTACAAACGTCTTGGGGGCAAATGGGCTGTAGATGGTGGCTAGTATGCCCTGCGACTGGAGAAACTGCAGCAGGTCAGAGTTGGGATACCAGGGGTGGGCCTCGATCTGGTTGCACGAGATGGGCACGTCGTCGTGGGACGCATGCGGCAGGATCTCTTCGATGTGCTCCCTCTCAAAGTTGGACAGCCCGATGGCTCGGCATCGACCACTCCTCACCAGAGCCTTCATGGCATTCCAGGTAGGTACGAAACTACCATGGCCACCATTGAGCTCCGCGGTCGCTCCAGGGCAGTGCTCAAGGTCAGGTATGTAGTTCCCCTCGGCGTCGACAGCGGCTTTCTGGTCTGCGGCGGTGGCCCCGATGAAGTTCCTTGCTCTGGACAGGTCGCCATCGGGCTTCAGTGCGCCCGGGAAGTGTGCGAGGAGGAGGTCGATGTACTCGAGCTCCATTGCCTCGAGGGTTTGGGAGAGATTCTTTTCGACGTTTTCGGGTGCGGAGAACTGAGGCCAGAACTTGGTGGTGATGAAGATTTCTTCCCTGGGGATGCCGGATTGGCGAATGCCCTGGGTGATCTGGGCGTCAACCTGCAGGCGAGTGAGTAAGGGAGATGGCAACCGTAGGGGCGATATCGTACCCCGTATTCCCAGGCGGTATCCAGGTGTCGGTAACCGGCCTTGAGGGCGGCGGCAACGGCATCAGCGCACCATGAAGGGTCGTCTAGTCTGATTAGCCGGAGGGATGGTGCAAGGGGACAGAACATGCCAGCTGCGAATGTGCCGAATCCAACAGAAGGGACTTGGATGGACTTTCCGTCCGCCACCTTCATTGAGAAGGACTTTGGTAGGGTCATGGTGGATGGGTTTGACACGGACAGCGACTAGGAGTTCCATGCGATGCAGAGCAATGGCATGCTTGGCAGTGAGTGGCGAGGGGCAATACCGTCATTCTTGTGTAACGCCGAATCCAACACTACCAAGAAAGAGGCAATGATAAGAATCACGAAGCGTTGTAGCTACTTGCCAAGCAAGACTCCATCCGTGATATCCTAACCAGTCCGAAACTGGCAATCTACGCTACCGAGTTGTGCCTATAGATGCCACGCTACTAGTAGAGGCGGGCGGCTAGGCAAAATAGCCAAATCGGGTAAAGATAAGAGCAACTTCAACCTCGCCAGTTTGAACCAGGGTTTGTCTTGTACTTACATGCCCGCGCCCACTGAACTGTTGCGTGACATGAGCCTAGCAAAAAGGGAGTGACCAGCCGCTGAGGCACACTTGCAATTAGCCCAACCGTTGGAAGAATCCGGGGTGGCGATACTAAAGTCTGGGGAAGATAGATGGAGTAAACACGACAGCATTCAGTAGCACTGGTGACGAATAAGAGTAGCGATATGAGGGGCTTGGGGGAGAAATGACCAGACGATATGCACGTATGGCTATAAGTAGTTAAGGTAGCATGCTGGCCTCGTTTATCCGACAGTTCTGTTGCAATTGCCTCTATATCCGCACGGCATTTGAAATCCTCTGCCATCATCCACCCCGCTCTCAGCTGAATACCCATGTCTTCAACCGGGCAAAAGATTGCCGTTCTGCACACCCCCCTGTGGAACATCGGACCTCTGGCAACGAGATCTCTCTACCTCCACAGGCTGCAAGCAAGCCTCCGCAACGAGACGTCCGAGCCTGCATCGCCGGAGACGGCATCCCTGCACAGCAACACCAGCGATGAACCGTTGGAGAATCAGTGGGAGGGTTGGAAGGCCATGTTGATAGAGTACTTGGCGGCAACGGACGACGAACGGACTTTTTTGCGGCGCTCGGTCGGACAACAGACAAGAGATGCCAAAGTTGAGAATCACAGTCCCAGCAAGCGGTGCTGCAACAATGCCTCGCAGCGGAGGAGTAAGACGCCAAGCAAGGAGGAGGTGCGGGAGCTCGAGGAGTGGGCGTGGCGGTTGCATGATCGGATGTATTGGAGTGTCTGATTCGAGAGGGGCTATAGACGAAGGATTAAGATAGTTTGTAATCCGGTTGTCTTGGATTGCCTAGATTATCAGATGCTTAGGATGGATCTGGTATATCTACAGCGTCGATGTAATGTGAACTGCTTCTTGCTTCCACGATGATATATTCATATTCACATCTTCAACGTCATGGCCTGATATCAACACACCTGAGGTTCAATCACATCAAGTATAAATCTTATATGCAGCAGTAATAGGAATAATAAATCGTCTTGACTAGATATCAGACTCTATCTAATCTACTCCAACTACACAGAAACCCTGGGAATCACCGGCTTCGGCCCAATGAAGTTCTCAGACCCCGGCCCCTCAAAGATAATCCCCTGCAGATCATGATGCGCCAGCTCCGGCTTATCCGACAACAGCTTAATCGGATCATCAAAATCAACATACCCCAGATACGGCTGGCTAACAGAGTACCCTATCAAGGCCTGCACCTGCGGGTCATACGTCTTGGCCACCTCGAGCGGGATAGCCAGGAACTGGTTCTCATCCTGGCGGTGCGTCCCCCTGACCATGTGCATCGAAAAGATGTTGCGCCGCTCATCAGAGATGTTGTGCCCGGCGCCGTGCCAGATGCTCCCGATGATGATGAGGGCATCCCCGACTGCGAGTTCGCCTGTGGAGCACAAGGAGGGGTCTGCTGGGCCGCGCTCGTCTCCCCAGAGGTGAGAGCCGACGATGAGCTGGGTTGCCCCGTTCTCGAATGTGCATCGCTGCCTGGTTAGGACATGACTCGGAATTTTATCAGTGGTGGACTTACAGTTCCGGCGACTAGGATTCCTAGCAGGGAGCTGTCACCGGTGCCTTCGGCGTGCTCAAAGTGCTGGGGAGTGTCGTCTCGGTGTAGAGGCTGGCCTTTGGTACGGGGCCCACGGGTGAATGCCTGGGACACTGCAAGGATGGGATCCGAGATGCAGATGCTTCGGGAGTCGCCCCACCAGGGGTAGCTGAGGTAGTTAGTTTTGTCGCATGGCGTGGAACTTGACGACATACGTGACATCTCGTAGGATCTTCTTGGCTGCCTCGCGGTACAGAGGATGGTTGAGGATGTCGTGGGCGACGGTCCGAGACTTGCCCACGAGACCACTGGCCACGTTAGTCTAGGAATGTACCGCATCTATTGGGACACACCTCATTGGGGGATCCTCTGCGTTGAAGAGGGATCCTTGGTAGACGCCCTTCTGGGCCCAGTACGGCTCGACCTCCTTGTTGATCTGGTCGACTTGCTGGGGCGAGATGAAGTTCTTGATGATGACTCCACCGTCCCGACGGATGATCTTGACGACCTCGTCGACGTCTGCAGTGACGGGGAGTTCAACCACCTCAGGGTTCTGCTTCTGGTGGGGAGGGTTGGGCATGATGAGTGGGGTGTTGGTGTTTGCGTAGGGGTAGCTAGTTGTAGTTCTTGGTTGAGGTGATCTTTCTCTTTGAGCTATTGATCTAGGGATAATCAGGCTTGTATTTCAATCTCAAATGCCACAAGATGATAGATTGCCAAGGAAGTCACCGTGTCCGGCAGTGAGGGAACCCTTTACCATATCTGGTTGGGCGTTACATATACCCAAAGGAGCAGTCGATCCCCACGTCTCCGTATCATCATGTACTGCTGATAACCACAGAGTCCCCTGGTTCATGATATAATTGCCCAACATCACTCGTGATTAACTCTAACCAATATATCCAAAGCATAAACCTCAGTATCAGATTCTTCTTCCCACTACTCATCATGCCCGCCGCAACCACCCCTCCCCCCTCTCTTCAGCGCCTCCCCGCGACCTCCACCCCAGAAGATGTCCTCCAGGTCCTCCTCTCAGACGGCGGCCTCATCGTCGAAAAGCTCGCCCCCGCAGAACTCCTCGACAAAGTCTGGGACGAGATCGAGCCCCAGCTCCACGCGCAAAAGCACGTCGGCGTCACCTTTTCCGAAAACAGCCGCCGCATCACCGGCCTAGCCGGCAAGAGCAGGACCTTTGCCACAGAGCTTCTCATGAACCCGCTCTACCAGGACGTCGCTTCACTCCTGCTCACCAGGAAGACCACGACGTACTGGGGCTCCGAGCAGACCACGTCGACGAGCCTCCCGCAGCTGACCAACGCGATGGCCTTCTGGCTCGGTCCGGGAGCCAAAGCCCAGGGTCTACACCGCGATGATCAGTGTCATCATACTAGACATCCGGCAAAGTATGAGACGGAGCTGGGCATCATGTTTGCGTGCACGCGCTCTCACAAGGCGAATGGTGCTACCAACGTGGTACCCTTTTCTCACAAGTGGGATGACGAGAGGAAGCCAAAAATGGAGGAGGCGGTGCCAGCGGAGCTCGAAAAGGGCGACGCCTTGATCTGGTGAGTCAAGAATGGATTCAACACATGTTTAGTCGTGCTGATGAGGACAGGCTGGGCTCGACGTACCATGGCGCAGGGCACAACTCTACCGATGACGAGTACCGGCTGCTCCTAGCGGCGTTCATGACTCCGGGGTGGCTGCGCCAGGATGAGAATCAGTACCTTGCTATTCCGCGGGACGTCATCGAGAGCTATCCTGAGCATGTGGCGAGGGTGCTGGGATACTATGTTAGCCGGCCGTACGGAGGATTCGTGGAGCAGATGGATCCTATCGACTGGCTCAAGGCCAAGGGCGATTACACCAAGTACATTCCCGGTGATTTGATCTAGGCTATAGGTCGGGGTTGGCCAACTATAGCAATACTATTTAGCCGCGCAACCCCTAAACCCGCTACAAGCCTGACTGGACAATTGGTGATGACTACGGTATCGACCCAGGACCCCCGCCAAACTCTCTAATCCGTATAGAGTTAAATCATCACTGTTTTAAACGAGACTACATATTTCCCCTGCTTTTATCCGTAATCCCCGTAGGATCTATTTATCCGGCCTGCAGCCCTAGGAGGTTTCAGGAGCATTTCGTTGGGGAAGTTCGCCGCGGCGATTTCCCGCATCACATTACACCACGGCAATATCTTCCAACGATCGGCCAATTTCTCCCTCGCTCCAGTCTCGTTCCACATCAGGACCACCCAGGCTCCCCGCCAACTCGCTCATGGGACCCTCAACGCTTCGGCGCGCATGCGACCAGTGTAAGCGGCGCAAGATCAAGGCAAGGTACGTGTATTCTCCGCTCGGGGGGGGGAGGCTGACATTTGACCCGACGCCATAGTACAGGCCAACATTGCCCCGGTTACCACTAATACTTTATCGCCGAGAATCAGTGCAATAGTGCCAATCCCTGCGCTGCGTGCAGCGTTGCCTCACTAACCTGCTCGTATGACGAGCCCGCGCGGAAAAGAGGCCGGAAGAAGGCGACCCTGTCCATGCCCGTCTCGACCAGTCCAGCCTCCACCATCGAGCTACCGAGAACACCTCGCCATGTGCGGGCGGAGAGCCCTCGCAACGACCCCGTCCCCCTATCGGAAGGGCCATCACAGACTTCATTGCCGGCGGGCGTGCGCCGCCGCCGCATTACCGAGGATGCCAGCATCTTCCCCTCGGTGGAACACCAGCTTTGGAGCATCCTGGACAACCTCGTCAGTGACCTGGGTGGATTCTTGCCTTCCGCAGCCATCTGCCAGACCGTGAATGCCTGTGTAGATCTGTTCTTCCATCTCATCTACCCAAACCTTCCAATCTGTCACGAGCCCACAATCCGTCGCTCCGCATGGTACTTCTTCGTCGGGCCGGGAAGGGCAGCAGCAGGCGGCAACGATGGAGGTCGATCTTTGGCCGGATCTCAAAGTGAGATGAGCTGGCAGCATCCGCGTCGAGACGGGGTTCGCTCATTCACATTGCTCGCCTCCCTCTGCGCCATGACCACGATCTTCCACTCGAGCTCATTTACCCAGATGGGCGGCCTCGCCCTCGGCCCCTCGTTCCTCGCAGCAGCACGCCAGATGCTTAGGGAATACGAGGACTACGACCTACAGAACCCAGACTCCAGCTCCCTCGCCATCAGGCTCATGCTCTCGGCAGCCATCCAGCAGCACACGGGGCAAAACAACCTGGCCTGGCACATCCTCGGGCAAGCTGGGCTGCTCGCGCGAACCCTCCGCCTATACAGCGAGGAGGCCCTGGCCAAGTATGACCCGCTCGAAGCAACCCTCCTGCGGAATGTCTTCTGGGCCATCTACACAGCCGACCAGACGGGTCTCGTCGTGGGCAACCGTGCCGTGAGTCTGGCCGAGCCCCTCTTTGACGCCAAGCTGGATGCCCGGCCCCGCGGAGCAGATCACGTCCCCCTCCTCGACACTTCTCGGCCGCAGCATCAGGGCGCGTACGACCATGTCCTTCTGGAGGGCTATCATATTCTCCGGCGTGTGTGGGAGCTTGCCGCCCGTATCATCATCACCATGCGCTCTCACCACCACAATCAGGCGCCTGAACCCATGTCCAGCAGGGAATCAGAACGCGTCACGGCCCAGTATGTCCAGTTCTGCAGTCTGCTGGACGAGCTGCCCTCGAGTTTCCAACGTCCAGAGACCGTCTCACATGATGATGCGACAATCGCAGCGTACCGCACCTTGTGTTTCAAGCAGCGCAAATCCAGCATGCTCGTCATGTTTCACTGCGCCAACGTCCTGATCGTCCACCAGGCTTACAAGTGCGGCATGCCATCGGTGCTGGGCTTGCACCAAGACCAGTCCATCCAGGCCATGGTCGAGACCAACGCGGCGAGCGAGTTCATCCGCGCCCTCCAGGAAGTGCCGTCGGAGACCCTGCAGGCATATGGAGAGCCCAGCGTAAGCATGCCGGCGGCGTCGTCCCATCTCATGAATATTGCCCTAACATTGCGTGACCTGCAGGTAGAGCTGATCCGCGCCATCGGCGCCGTGCTGCTCGAGGCGTCGTCCCAGTGTCCGAGGTCTGCTGTTCAGGAGAGAGCCAAGGCGCAGCTGCGCTCGCTGCTGGATATCCTTGCCAAGCTCGACTCGCCAGCCCTGGACGAATTCAGTCGGCATGAAGAAAACAGCTGTGGGTACTAGTGGTCTTAACACGCAAAAGAATATTCGTCACCAAGCAGTACATACACTTGACGTTCCCTACGTCGGAAATATCCAGAAAGTAATCATGAAGAGACCTGCCTGCCTACGATGAGGGCAGTAGTTATGCGTCTAGTCTACGTTTAGGCTGGTGAAATGTGCCTTGGCGCCCTCCTCACCCACTGCGTGGATGCCAATGACTGGGCCGACAAAGTCGTAATTGGTCATGTCGAGTGTATCGACCGTTGCCACCTCGGTCTTGCCGCCAGACTCTCCCGACTTGAACCAGAATACCAGTCTTTCCTCAGTGTACGAGACACCAAAGGTCAGCTGGTCGGGCAGCTGGCCGATAGAATGTGTCTGCCGTCTTTCGATCTTCCTGGCCCTGTTGACCACCTCCCAGACAACCCCGCCGCTTTTGGAATCGAACATTATCCGAGAGAAGCGGTGCTCGTCCTTGTAGTAGCACAAGCCTGCCTTGAGCGACTTTGCGGAATGGAGCGTCTGCGTGTA
This sequence comes from Fusarium nematophilum, assembly GCA_033030565.1. Lineage (NCBI taxonomy): Eukaryota > Fungi > Ascomycota > Sordariomycetes > Hypocreales > Nectriaceae > Fusarium > Fusarium nematophilum. Next base: position 15,883 of record JAVIXY010000101.1, read on the forward strand.
GAGGACAGCAGAAGCCGCGCCGTCCAGAGACCTCTGACGTTTGCCCACAAAGGCCACAGCATCAGCGTCTTGATCAAGATCAGCTCTGCTCGCTGTGAGGATGATGCTGTCGCCCGAATACTCGTAGTGCGCCTTCAGAGGGTTGCGTATGTGAAGCAGGTCCAGCTCGGGAGTGAATGACGAGACGCTCTTCTTGATCGGCCAGGACGGCACCGGCTTCCGCCCACCCAGGACAGACACGTCGAGCTTGGCAAAGTCTATGACGGGAAACTCATTCTCCGGCCAGGTGGCTGTGGTGATGAACGTCTCGCGGCCCATGATGAACCGGCCGCCCTTGGCTACCCTCGCGCCCAGGCAGATGAAGTACCACTGCCCCGAGGCAGGATCCTGGAAGAGGTCGCCATGCCCGGTGAACTGGATGTAGCCTGTGGGATCCGCCTTGGGCATCACAGGGTTCTCTCGGTTCGGCTCGTACGGTCCCTGGATGTTCTTGGACCTCGCCATGATGGAATGATGGCCCTCGAAGCAGCCACCTTCGGCGACGAGGAGGTAATACCATCCGTCTTTTTTATAGACGTGCGGTCCTTCCGGGAAGACCTTGGTGATGCCCTCCCAGAGCAGCACCTCCTCCGACAGCTTCTGGCCGGTTTCGAGATCGATCTCGAACTGGCGGATCTTGGTTGCGGGGCCAGGGCTCGCGGCGCCGACGAGGTACGCGCGGTCGTCGTTGTCCTCGTCCCAGAACAAGCTGGTGTCGATGCCGCGGAAGTCGCAAAACACGGGGTCGCTCCACTCGTTTGCCCAGATATCGGCCGTCGAGATGATGAAGTTGGAGAACTCGGTCGCAGACTCGGGGGCCCCTGGCCTGTGGCGGACGTTTGTACACACAATGTAGAAGGTGCCCTTGTGATATCTGATGGATGGGGCGTAGAGTCCACCCTGCGCGGGCAATATCTGGCCCTCGGGGAGGGGAAACATCTTTGTGAAGGATTGGGAGAGATCCAGCTGGGAGGGGCGGTTCAGGGCGTTTCCTGGGGGGCAGATTAGCTTCCAGATCTGAAGGGGCCCAGAACAGGGGGATGATGGTACCTATCTGAGTCCATGTGCAGAGGTCCGCAGATGCGTAGATGGGCAAGCCCGGGAACATGTGGAAGGTCGAGTTGACAAGAAAGTATGTGCCGTTGACGTAGACGGTCGATGGGTCTGGCGCGAACCCAGGAATGATGGGATTCACCCTCACTTGTTCCATGTTTACAGATGGTGAACGAGGCGAATTGGCAACTGGTGATGGTGCAACAGGAGTCTTGATCCTTAGGCTTGCACGTATTGCAGACAAGTTAAACGTCAAATGAGCAAGACTTGCCGGGCATCTTATGATCCCGCTCATCTGCACACCACGCGGTAGAAATATATGTCCCTGTCTTGATGGACAGATGGCCTAGTCAAGTCCCGGAGATTTCGAAATTGCCGCGGACATTTCGTTGATTCGCTAGCCCCTCTCGGAAAATTGCCGCGGGGAATTGGGAAAAGCGCCGGAACCTAGTCTTGGACCCAGAAGGAATAGCTGAACTTATCCGACGAGTCAGTCCCCTGGTTTATCCCCGCCATCTGTCGCGCCAAAGTCGAGCGCACACATGGGACGACGCCGACAAACCTGGAGATGGGGTTCAACTGGGGAAGTCTGGGGCGCTGTTATTCCCAAGGATGAAGGAATCGGACCGTGCTTGCTCGCTCTCCCTTGGTCCTACTTCCCGTACATCGCATGACACATTCCTAGGCGTGGGCATGATATAAGTACACCATGATTCCCAGATGCCTTGTTACAAGATCAAGTCATACCTACCGGCTCAGCCTTTTCGACTCCAACAACTACGCCGTGATCAACAGACGTGCTCCCTTCAGACCTTCTCTGCTTCACTCTGCTTCCAGCACACATTGTGCCTCTGTCCTCAAAATGCCGGAGCCTGAAGAGGCGCTGAGGATCCAGGACCTCTGCCGAAACTTGGACAAGCCATGGTGGCGTGTCCCGCACCTTGTGAAGCTGAACATGCTCCTCGTGGTTCCCTTCCTGGCCAGCTACGTCAGTGGATTCGACGGGAGTATGATCAACGGGGTCCAGACCGTCCCCGTCTGGCAACAAGGTACGTCGAGATTTTCCCACACGGGCAAGCGGTGTATATAAAGATATTTGCCGGGGCATACTTGGAGGCCAACAATCTCGGCAGATTTCAATCATCCCTCGGGCGGTATACTGGGCCTCATGGTGACCATGCAGGTCATCGGCGGGGTGATCAGTCTGCCAGTCGCCCCCTATCTTGCGGATAAGTTTGGGCGCCGCATCCCCATCGCCATGGGATCCCTCATCGTCGTTGCCGGCTCTGCTGTTCAGGGCGGCGCCGTAAACATGGGCATGTTCATCGCTGGCAGGGGCTTCGTCGGCGCGGGAGGCACCATGGTTTCGACCGCGGCAGCCCCTCTGCTTGCAGAGCTCGCGTACCCTACCCACCGCGCCATCTTCACCGCCGTCTACAACACCACTTGGGTAAGGCGACATCCAGCAGAGACAATAATGAACCTGTTAACTGACCCGCACACCCTCCAGTACCTTGGATCCATCGTCGCTGCATGGGTGGTGAGTATTTCTCTGTCGGCGCGGAGAGCGTTTTCTGACTTTTGCCGGGCAAGACATTCGGCACGTTTCGCATGGACAACAGCTGGAGCTGGCGGGTTCCCTCCCTCCTACAGGCCCTGGTGTCCATCGTCCAGCTCATCTTCATCTTCTTCGTGCCCGAAAGCCCCCGTTGGCTGATCGCCAATGATCAGACCGACAAGGCGACCGAGATTCTCAGCCTGTACCATTCGGGGACCCGAGGCGAGACCACACAGCTTGTTCGCTACGAGGTTGCCGAGATCACCGCCGCCATCGAGTTCGAGCGCTCCGCCAAGGGCACCTCTTATCTGCAGTTCTTCCGAACACGTGAGTTTCTTCTTCTTCTTGGGAATCCAACTGACCCTCAACTTCAAGGGGGAAATCTACACCGGATATTCATCGTGGCTATTCTCGGCTTCATCATCCAGTGGTGCGGCAACAGCCTCGTCTCGTCGTACCTTGCCCTCATCCTCAACAGCATCGGCATCCAGGACCCCGAGACCCAGAACCTCATCAACGGCGGCCTGCAGATCTTCAACTTCGTCGTCGCCGCCAGCTCGGCATTCCTCGTCGATAGGCTGGGCAGGCGATTCCTATTCCTGACGTCGACCATCGGCATGATACTGGCCTTTGTTATCTGGACGATCCTATCTGCCCGCAACCAGATCACAGAGTACGCCAACAAGGCGCTAGAGGTCGGAGTCGTCGCCATGGTGTTTATCTTCTATGCCTTCTATAACATGGCTATGAGCCCCCTCCCCGTCGCGTACCTCATGGAGATCCTGCCCTTCCTGCGCGCCAAGGGCGTCACCATCTTCAACTTTGCCCAGTTCGGGAGCAGCCTTTTCAACGGCTTCGTTAACCCCGTCGGCCTGGAGTCACTCGGCTGGAAGTACTACATCGTTTTTGTCTGTGCCCTATGTCTCTGGCTGGCCGTCATATACTTTACGTTCCCCGAGACTCGGGGCATGACGCTGGAGGAGGTGAGCCAAGTTTTTGACGGCATGGAGGCTCTGGCCAAGGCTCGGGAGATCAAGGATGATACCTTTGCTGAAGGGAAGCATCACGAGCTCGCTGGGACCAAGTCCGGCGACTGAACAGACATCTCAGCGTTGTATACGTATTCTGTATCCTTAGATGGATGCATATCTTATGCAAGACCTGCCTCCCTAGAAACGTCCCCGGCAGCCAGAGCTTCAGCAAATCCGGGTCCTCGTCCAGAGCCCCTGGGTCATGGTGGTGCGGATATAGTCGGGGGATATACTGCTGACCTTGATATTGTGTCTGCCGGTGTGGTTCGGTGCTTTAAGATGTCGAGCGGCTCTCACTAATTCGTCCTAGAAGAAATGGCATTGAAATTAACAGCGTCCTTGATGATAGCTGTGCTTGAGGCAAATAGCCTTAACTGGGGTTACAAGAGATCTGCTGAGGCAAGGTAGAAAGTTTCAGACAACGCTTGGATCCAGCAAAACAGTTCCCAAAGTATCCAAGAGGGCGCAATTCCAAGCCGAGTTTTAATGCACTGTCCTCGCATATGCTCCACAGCTTGATGAGAGCAAGACGCAGTGCTCTTGCTCATAAATTTCCCTCTTCTGGTCTAGTGGGTGACATGGTCGGCTCGCGGCGGAGGGACGGTACAGGAAGCAACTTGATAAGGCCCATCAAGGCGGCATGACCCATGGAGCCATGAGTCGGGGCACCATCTGCATCTTATATTGTGCGATAGACAGCCCCAGGGAGTCAGCGGCATGTCGGGCGTGGGCCCGCCCCCCGGTTGATACGTTAGACTTGCGGTTGGCCTAATATCCCCTGCTGGCCCAAAATGGAACCATGTATATGAGTCATTCTGATTCAGACTGTATGTGCTCTGCATCTATCCAAGCAATCGGGAATATCTGCACTGGACTTGGTGAGCCAAGACGTTCGGGCCTCGTTTATTTCCAAAACGGCCCCAGACACTTGACGGAACCGCGGGATGTGCATCCACTTCTGCGTAATACTTTCCATACAGTTGACGACTGAGCGGTTGTGGATTCTCCAATTTGCTCCAACATATTGAATGCCATTTTACAGCACCAGATAAAGTTGTGTTGAGGGTAGGCGCTGGCTTAGGCTTCCTGTATATAATCGCACCAAGGACTGATTCTACTGAAGTGTCAGTTCTATAGACAAGTAATTATCATTTATTTCAACAATCAGTGACTTTTCCTCACCTGTGATGGTTCTTTTCTAAAGGGCAACACCGAATTCCCTATAGAGTATCAAGCGAATCTGACAACAAGACACTTGATCGACTGGGGACCTCGCAGACATTTCGTAGCAGGGACTGATCCACGGATCAAGGTAAGCTTGCTATACAGCGTGCACCCATGCAAGTGTTGCAGAATGACTCATAATGAGCCGAATGGCATCCATCCCGTATCATACCGATTCTGCAGCAACGTCTGCTCCTTTAGGTAGGTAGTTCAGCTTGTAGCAGAAATCCAAGAGCCCAACAAGGGAGGTGACAGAAGCATCTGTAGTTAAAACGATTGAGAAGCCCAACCATTAAACATGCAGAGAAGCTTCCATCAGGCATAAATCCGTGATTAATAGCCTCTCATGATATTGCCATCTATTGCGCTCTCATTACGGGCCATGTGAGTCCCCTCCTAAGTTACTGTTCTATCCCCAAACCCGCAACCATGATGTACCAAATATTTTGCCGAACCGAGATTTACCGCAGGCCACTGCGACTCTGAGGACGCATACAGTCGACATCGTCTGATTATTTGCGCTTCTATTCTTGCCACATTCCATCGCTTCTTGGGGTGCCCTTGCTGATATTCAGTGCATTAATAGAATCGACCAACTCCAGGGATTACTCGCGCAGTTACTATCGAACCGTCAGCTGGTCGACTTCATCAAGGAGGACGACAAGAGGCGGCGTGAGAATTTAATAAGCACAGTGAATTCATTTTCCCTCTAGACGATGCTTATCCCGATCACCAAGAACAGCGGCTCTCTCCCCCTTCGAAACTCAGAGAGAATTATTGGGTAAATTAAGCACGGTATAAGATGAAAAAAGGGAACCCCCTTCGACAGCGAGGCCACGCCGCCTCGTGAATCTCATCAAACAAATTAGAATATAATGCCGTAATAGATGGTAAATACTTGGCCCTTTTCTCCAGGCCATTTCAAGGTATGTTATAAAAAGTACTTCCTAATTGCAGTGTTTTGACGGAGAGGTTATGGAACTCGACTCATCGATGCACGCTCAAAGTCATCCCGAGTGCAGGCTCATCTATCAACTGGAGTGAGTCCCATTGACCTTCAAAGTATTTCTTGATTCGCCACTACTACCAGATGTCTTGAACTGTCCGGTCCTTAGCGAACTCTTCATCCTGTCAACTGGGCACAATCAAGAGGGTGGCATGGCAATCCTTGATGTGCAGCTGGGACTCAAACATCTTGAGCCACGTGTACGGCCCAACTTCAAGAATGTGACAGGCGACGAACATTGCTGCGGTGCACCGTCCAGGGCATGGCTAGGAAGGGGTTCAGGGGAAGTTGACGTATCGCGCTGTGTACCGCATGATGCCAGGTCCACGCAGATCTAACAACCAAGCAGAGGGAGATCCATAGGTTGGTTGGGTGAGATGGCAGTCTTTCAAGGAATGGTTCTCCAGCACCAAGCGAGAATTGGTAGCTATTCCAGTCCTAGCTAGACGAAGATGATGTCATCATACTAACAAGTTGATGGCGCGCCGAACTTGGATTACCGCTCTGATGACAGATTAGCAGAGCACACTCCCCTAGATGGTGATGTCGCTGTCGTGACTTCTTGATGCAAGGCGCGACATTGCCTGAGGAGCCTTGTCCCGCCGAACCCCCGCACACCTGTCTTGCCGTACGACGAGAAGCAACAGTCCATTGCCAGTCGATCCAATGTGAGTTTCAGAGCTAGATTAAAGAACGGCAATGGCTCGTGCGCAAACCCGATGCAACCTGGCTCATCAAGCAGCGTACAGCCGAAAACAGACCAGGTCAGGGATGGAGACGGGGAGGCCGGCGACATGCCAGGGACCGCTTCGGCGTACCACCGTCGCAAATGGCACAGCAACGGAAACAATGGAGATGCGACATCCGGGATGGAGGTTCTGGAGGCATACCTATCGGAGCGTCGAGCCGCACACCCTCCGAAACTCAGTGACGTCTCGACTCACCCTCCACCATCTCTAGGGCGAGCGGGCCGCGCCGGACGGAGTCCGTCCGTTGGACGTTGTCACGTCGGCCCTCATCCAGGTCAGTCACAATCAGTCACGGCTAGAGATTCAAGAATAATCGTCCTCTACGGGAATCTGCAACATGTAAACTTCCGCGTATTCCCTCCTGCTGTGCATGTCCTGATGCTCGCTCCCGCATGATGCTGGTCCTGGTTGGCCGCTCGGGCGACATCGCGGGGAAACACTCGGCAGTTACGTCCACAGGTCGCAAATTGTCTCGGGGACTTATCGATCGACCGGGGTGGTCTGAGTCCGTGCAGACCTGTCAACTGTCTCGATTCCGTTTGTCCTCCAAACAAGTCTGTGTCAGCCCCATCCTGTCGTTGGTCACAGCCCGGAGTCCTCGGCTTTCAGGAGAAGCTAGACTCGGACTGCGTCCGTGGGCTTCTGGTTGACGCAATTGACACGGTGTCTCGGTGGTGGAAAGTATCCGGCCCCTCAGCTTACCAGGCCTGGCAGCCTGGAAGAGGTGGCAACTTGGCACAGCACGGTGGGGCACGGCTCGCGAGGGTTGGCGGTGTAGGACAATTCGCCCTCCGAGAGAGTCGGCGAGAGGTAGAAACCATTCAATTGAGATGTACTAACGCGAACGAGGTACCCAGCAGGTATTAATAGCATGCACTCTCTGCTGCTCGTTAGTTATCTGATCTTCCGTCAGAGAGCGGCGCCTGAACAGCTGAACGCGGGGTTGCAAAGATTTCTGCCCACCACCTCGCCTAAAAGCATCCAGCTCCACCGACATCACAAGCTAAAAAAAAATATGCCCACAGAACATCCACTGGCTCAAGGGTCCATCAACCAAATTCATTGGGCCGGTCGCCCGAAAAGACTGCACTCCCGGCCTCCTGCAGCAAGCCTGCATAGTGCGGGGCAGAAACAGAAAGCACAGTGGTTCCGAGTTTCGGAAGCCCTGGGCTTGTTTTTGCCAGCTTTTTTCCTGACTCACCACCAGAACCCCTCCCGTACAAAAGGCAGGGACTCCGCCTCTAAAAAAAACTCTAGTCTCGTCATCAACTTTTCTGCAAATAACGCAAATCACAACACACACATACAAACAGTCTCAAGCATATGCCAAGACAGCCAACATGTCTACTCACCCTATCGGACACCACACCAGCCACACCATGGGAAATGGTGCTAGCAGCAGCAGCGGAGGCAGCATATCCAGTGCCCCCTGCGGACACCACACCAGCCATACCATGGGCAACGGAGCCAGCAGCAGCAACAGTGGCGCGCATAAGAACGGTTCCATCTGTGTCGAGGGTGGGTTCTACGCTAAATACCCTCAGGCGGTTGGCTTACTCTTCCCAGGACACAACAACAGCGGCTTGGAAGCCCCCCTAACGGGCTCTGCTGACAACACCAACACCAACAACTTGAACAACACCAACATTACCGAGACTATCGAGGACATCACCCGCGCCTCGTCCCCCTGCCCGTCGTCGCGTGACAGCGACGACAGCGACGAGGGGGACCTGACCGACGCCACGTCGATGCGCTCCTCGGGCAACCTCTCCAACTTCAGCATCATTGACACGACGCTGCGCGAGGGCGAGCAGTTTGCCACCGCCTACTTTGACACCGAAGCCAAGATCAAGATTGCGAAGGCGCTTGACGACTTTGGAGTCGAATGCGTAAGCTCGACCACCACCTTACTGTTACCGACCCAGCTAACACCCCCCAGATTGAGCTGACCAACCCAGCTGCGTCGGAGCAGTCCAGAGATGACTGCGCGGCCATCTGCAAGCTGGGCTTGAAGGCCAAGGTTCTTGCCCACATTCGATGCAACATGAACGACGCGAAAATCGCCGTTGCAACTGGCGTCGACGGCATGTACGTGCCCATGGCCCCATCTTGTCCCTTTCATTCGTATACTGACCTGAACCCCCAGCAACCTCTGCATTGGCACCTCCAAGCAGCTCATGGAGCACTCCCACGGCAAGGACCTCGACTGGATCGCCGAAAAGGCCAAGGAAGTCATCGCCTTTGTCCGCGCCCACAACATCGAGGTCCGCTTCTCGGGCGAGGATTCCTTCCGCTCCGACTTTAGCGAGATCCTCAAGCTCTACTCCCTCGTCGACAGACTGGGAGCCAACCGCGTGGGCATCGCCGACACCGTCGGCGGCGCCACGCCCACAGAGGTCTACAACAAGATCTCTACCCTCCGCCAGATGGTCTCGTGCGACATCGAGACGCACTTCCACAACGACACGGGCTGCGCCGTTGCCAACGCCTTCACCGCGCTCGAGGCCGGCGCAACGCACATTGACACGTGTGTGCTCGGCATCGGAGAGCGCAACGGCATCACCAGCATTTCCGGCCTGTTGGCCAGCCTGAAGTACACGGACCGGAGCTACATCCTCGGCAAGTACAACCTCGAGAAGCTGCCCGCGCTGGAGCAGCTGGTTGCCGAGACGGTTGGGGTGGAAATCCCCTTTAACAACTTCAAGGTCTCGCTTCAGGATTATCTTTAGAAAAACACATATGGGGGCAGCGAAAATTGAGTCGCTGAGAAGGCGGCGAATGCTGATCCTTTCGGGTCTTTGGGTCTTTGATGAGATGAAAATTCTTGGTCTTTTGGCTCTTTTGGCCTTGTCGGTCCTTACGGGAATATAAAAATAGTAAAAGTCTGGCCTTGGTCACTCATTATAATAAATCAAATGTCAGGCACATTCTGGTCCAAGTCTCGGTGAAGTCATCCGTGTGTTGGATGATCTGGTTTCGGGTGTGAAAGATAGCATGTCGTAGACCCCGACTTCATAAACACTCGCCATTTCAAAATCAAAGACCAAAGTTGCTAGTATGCTTCAGAGACGACTATGTAGACGATGATTAGAGAACAGCGGCAAGATTCAGAGATCTTCACATGTACAACTTGACGCTATGCACATGCTACCTCGGCCATGATACTCAAACCATCCGGCGACATCTATCCTCGAGCGAAGCCCTAGTCCCTCACCAGCTACAACCTCGCCTTGACCTCCAACCGCAGCACCTCCCTCGCCAGGTCAGCCACCTCACTCGCAACCCCCCACGACATCTCATATCCCCTCCCCCCAGCACCATAAGCATGAATAACGTGCCTGACCGTCTCACCATCTTGCTTAGTTTCCGTCTCAACCCGCATGCCACCCTCGCGAGCTGGCCTCCGCCCAATGACATCCTTGATGACCTTCAGAGTGCCAGGAACAGGTGTCTCACTGCATGCTTGAGCGAGAATAGGTTGAGCATTGTCCAAGAGACGCTGACGTAGATCCGCGGATGGCTCGAGACTCCACTCGCCGGGCTCTTTGGTACCGCCGATGACGGTTCCTCCATTGAAGGATCGGGGAATGATGAAACTCCATGATCCGTCCTTGTTCTGCTTTGTGATGGTCTTATCTGCAATCGTGAGGTTTGTCAACTCGATTTGACCTGTACATGTCAGCCCCAATATCAAAACCAATCAAGCAAGAAGCTATACCTCTGATAGGAAAACACTTTGCATCCCCAAATCCCATCCCACTCGCATTAACCACAAACTTGACATTCCCCAGCGAAAACGCCTCCCACTCACTCCTCAACTCGCGCTGCAACGTCCTCCCCCCCTGAAGAATAAACTTCCTCAGCAAATGCCCAGCATACAATGGCGAATTAATACAATACGTCTCATACTCAAACCCCAGCTTCACCCCCTCCGGCAGCTCACCCGCCTCGTACCTCCTAAACCCCGGCAGCCCACTCTCCGTCTCAAACGTCCTCGCATCCAGCGCGAGGTACTCTGCCGGCGGATCATCCAGGTACTCTACTCCTGGCAAGCGCCGGATGCCGACCCAGGGCTCGCTCAGCCGGTGGCGCTCCAGCTCGGCGACGGTGCGCTTCAGCCACGCGGCCTCGCGGCGGAGCTGCGGCGTCGAGGCTGGGATGGGCCGGACGTGGGCGCCGGCCCACATGGAGGCGTAGTCGGCGGAGTGGGAGGTGGGAGATCCGGGGATGGAGGTGGGCCATTCTTTGGCGACGATGAGGATGGGTGTTGAGGGGAGGAGCTGTTGGAGCTTGAGGGCGCTGGTTAGGCCGATGATTCCAGCCCTGGGAGGTTAGTGACGTAAGACGTGATAGCGTTGGGAATTCCTACCCTATGACCACGATTGTGGGGTCGGTTGAGCCAGAGGCGGACATTTTAGGGGCCATTGACTGATGTAGAAGACGTATTGGCTTGAGTCAAATCAGGCTGTGAATGGCATCAAGAGGCTGTGAGGCATTTGTAGCTGATGTCACGCCGATTGCGGGGGCTGTCGGCTGTCGGGCAGAAGTGGGTGAGGACAATCATCCTTCCGGATAGGCAAAGACCCCGGGTCCGTACAAATGGAACATGAGCGACAGGGAAGAGGGGGAAATAAAATTCTGATTGGGTAGCAGTAAGAGATAATCGAAAAGTCCTTTGTTGAATTCAACGTCCAGCAATGAGGCCAGACTGCTCACTGCAGAGACCAGGCCGATCGGAGGTGGCCGCCCTCCGGAGCGGGGCCGAAGTCGCCGTGCGTCGCTCACGGACCGGACGGCCAAGACGGCGAGACGGTCATGAGAGTCGGGGAGACAATGAGCCTCCGAGAGACATGACCAGCGAATTACTTCCAAGTGTGTGATAATGAACGACATGGGAAATCCCTGGATGGATCAGACCCTCAGGCTCCCAACGAGAGACACGAGACACTTGTTCAACAGCGATTCTCCTCGCTGCAGACCTTGTCTACCTACGTCATTGCCTTGGTGTCTAACGGCCATCATGACATGTCATGACTGACCTCTGTGTGCTTGGGCTGTTGGAAGTCGGTGTCTGGAAGCGTGACAAGGGCAGCCACGATGTCACAACAAGCTCTGGCCGAGCCTCAACTTGTCCAACAATGACTCAAGTTACCATGACCAGCGGTCAAGCCGAAAGCAGACACTTCAAAGCGCTTACCAGAGCATGACAGGGCCCGGACCGTCGCTGATTACTCATGGCGTTCCAGAACCGAAATAGATGGAGGCGTTCAACTGGCATCGGCCGGTTTGGGAGGCAAAAGTTGAGAAGTTGGAAATAAGCAAGTGTTGATTGGCTGGGCTGCCGACAATCTGGGGCTCTGGCCAATCAGAACGTGGGCGATTACCGGCCTGCATTGACAGCTCTGAACTTTGGGTGCGAGTGGAGCCAGAGTCAACGGTGAGAGATCAAGTACAAATAAGTCGAGGTGCCTTTGTCCAAACAGCATCAGCATCAAACACTGCAAATCATCTACTCTCCTCCCTTCAAATCCTCACCTCCAATACTTTCCCGTCATCTCAACCACCCTCAACATGGTCGTCAACACTCCCGCCACCTGCTGCCGCTCCGGCAACAACACTGAGTGCGCCTGTGGTACGTGACATGGTCTCATCCACTGCTTCAAGACGACTGTGATCGAAAAGCTAACAATCTGCCCACCAGCCCAGAAAGCCACCTGCTCTTGCGGCCAAAAGTCCGCCCTCCACTGCACCTGCGGAAAGGCCTCCACCGAAAACGCCGTCGAGGGCCCTCGCTGCTCATGCCGCGCCCGTCCTGCCGGTGAATGCACCTGCGACCGAGCCGCCACCGAGAATGCCGCTCTGACAGGCTCGAAATGCTCGTGCGGCTCCCGCCCAGCTGGTAAGTTCCCCCAAATGCTGAAAGGTTGCCCCTGGATCTGTCACTGACTCATGCCTGTAGGTGGTTGCACTTGCGAGAAGGCGGCTGACGGCGGATACAACCCTGCCAACGAGATCGACTTTACCACCGCCCGATGAGCGCAAAACGTTACAAGTCGTTTCTGGCACGATGAAAGCGGGGAGGGATTCATGATTCAACTGGCATAACTGTCTTACTAGACCGGCGTTGGGGGGAATGGCATTGGGTTGGGACGGCAAGGTCGATAGCAATACCTAATTGTTTATTGAGAATGGAACACTGCAACATTGCACAAAACATGCACATGGCCTGAATTGGTGAAAGTTGAACTGGTTCGTGTTGCGGTGGCTGTTGGCGTGCCACGGCCGGAACTAGTGACGCGATGTTGACACGCAGCCGGATCGAGAGGGGTCATGAGGAATGGAGATACAAACGGACTCTGCAAAAGAAACCATGAACAAGGATCAATAACACGACCCCGGTTCTAGAGGTTGGTGGCTATTGTCATGCGAACGCACTGATTGTCAATTGCCCCGACAGAATGGATCGCTTCTTGACGAGAGCAGTGACAGCAAAAGAAGCTCCTGATTCACCGCCCTGGAGCTTTGACCACTAAGAATAGCCTGGATGGTTTATTGCCGGACATATCCATCCCCTACTCCGTGCGCGGAAGGCGGTGAGCCGAGCACAGGCACCGTCCTGGCATGGTCAGGCGAATAGCCCCTGTCAGCCCAGATTAGGTCCAAATCACCCCTGCTCAGCTCAGCATGGTCAGATCACAGACGAAAAAAAAAAGCCTACCCACCGTCGCGCCCCATCGACCTGAGCTTTCTGTCTTTATCATCATCAACATCAGCAACAAACCCCAATCCCTTTCTTTCTCCACGCATTCATCCGTCGGAGAAGCTCTACAGGTCTTTGATACAGCCTGTCGAGTTCAATCCCCACTCCCTAGGCGACAAAGCCTCCCCCCTTTCAGCGCGTTCGGGCAAACACACACACACACACATAGAACGCGATGGCGCCTCGAGCCAAAACACCCGTCTCCAGGACGGCCGCGACCAAGAAGACGTCGACTTCCGCCGCCGCCGCCTCCAAGAAGGAGACAAAGCCCGCCAAGGCTGCGGCCAAGAAGCAAGCTGAGCCCGCTGCCAATGGCGCGTCCAAGAAGCGCAAGGCCCGCGACGAGGAGACAGAGCCCGAGTCCGAGGCCGACATTCGCAAGGCCAAGAAGTCAAAGACCACTGCCCGAGCCGTCAAGCCCGCCGTGAAGCCCGCCGCAAAGGCAAAGACCGTCGCGAAGCCCGCTGCAAAGGCCGCCCCCAAGGAGGCAAAGCCCGCGAAGAAGGCCAAGTCGGTAGAGCCCGAGCCCAAGCCCAAGCCATCTCCCAAGAAGCCGTCGCGCGCCGCCGTCGTCAAGAAGGCCGCTCCCAAGAAGAAGGAAGCCCACATCGAGATCGGGAAGAAGATCAACGAGGCGCCCTCGCAGATCCTCGACGTCTACGTCTTCGGTGAGGGCTCGTCCGGCGAGCTCGGCCTTGGAAGCAAGCGCGTCAACAACAAGAAGCCCATCGACGTCAAGCGGCCGCGGCTCAACGACAAGCTCTCTGCTGCGCAGACGGGCGTCGTCCAGATCTCGTGCGGCGGTATGCACGCCGTCGCTCTGACACACGACAACAAGATCCTGACCTGGGGTGTCAACGACCAGGGCGCCCTCGGCCGTGATACCGCCTGGGACGGCGGCCTGCGCGACATGGACGGGACGGAAGACTCGGACTCGGAGGATGAGGACGACACTGGCATCAATCCCCTTGAGAGCACGCCCGCCGCTGTTGCTGACGAGCACTTTGCCCCCGGCACAAAGTTCGTCCAGGTCGTCGCCAGCGACAGCGCCAGCTTCGCCCTCACCGAGGACGGCCGCGTCTACGGATGGGGAACCTTCCGCTCCAGCGACGGCATCCTCGGCTTCTCAGAGACCGTCAAAGTCCAGCAGACGCCCGTCCTCATCCCCGCCCTCAAGAACATCAAGTCCCTCGCCGCCGGCTCCAACCACATCCTTGCCCTCGACCACAAGGGTAACGTCGTCGCCTGGGGCTGCGGCCAGCAGAACCAGCTCGGCCGGCGCATCATCGAGCGCAACAAGATGTCCTCGCTCATCCCCCAGGGTGTCGGCCTGCCGCGCGGCAAGATCGTCAAGATCGCTTGCGGCTCGTACCACAGCTTCGCCATCGACAAGAACGGCCAGGCGTACGGCTGGGGCCTCAACAACTTTGGCGAGATTGGCGTCGAGTCCAACGCCGGCGAGGACGACGCCGTGATCCTCCGCCCTGCCAAGCTGACTTACCTCGAGGACTCCAAGGTCACCGACATTGACGGCGGCGAGCACCACTCTCTTGCCTGCACCGAGAAGGGCGAGCTCTTCACCTGGGGTCGTGTCGATGGCTACCAGGTCGGCTTCGAGTTTGACGACCTGTCCGAGGACAATGCCATCTACGACGAGCGAGGCGACGCCCGCATTCTCTTCAAACCCACCCTCCAGCCTGGTATGTTCTTCTACCTTTCACTATGTATTCTCCCGCTGACCCTTCAGACGTCGCCAACACCGTCGCCGTCGCCGCGGGCACCGACAACAACTTTGCCATCACCAAGGATGGCAAGGCCTTCTCCTGGGGCTTCTCAAGCAACTACCAGACCGGCCAGGGCACCATCGAGGACATCCACATCCCGACGCTCATCGACAACACCGCCGTCCGCGGCAAGAAGCTCACCGGTGCGGGCGCTGGAGGCCAGTACTCTGTCCTCTTTGGCGAGGCTGACGACGTCCCCAAGACGAACGGGGCCAAGACCAATGGCGTTCACGCCGATGACAACAAGGAGAACGAGACGGGCAAGAAGGCCTAGGGGGGGTCATTTCTTTGCACTTTTGGGGCCGCTTTCGGACAGTTTCGTGCTGCATTTTTTACAGCCCTATTTAATATCGCCGCTCCAGTTAGCGGGTCAACACTTGTAACTTCTGATGACCGCGATAGGGAGGCGGATAAATGGACCGGGGAATCGGATGGGCGGATTCCTATTGTGACATATTATGATGAGGGACGGGCGGGCATGCTTTGATGTTTTTTTTTTTTTTTTTTGA
>JAVIXY010000101.1:31695-61408 GCA_033030565.1 Fusarium nematophilum
TTTTTTTTTTTTTTTTTGCAGCAGTATATACAGACGCCGTTGAATATTCCAAGTCTTTTGAGAGATGTTCTCAACGCTGTCACTGATACCTATCTGGCACCCTCTTTTGGTCGTGATACAAAAAGGTATTATTCTAATACAAAGGGGATTTTGTGTCCCATTCACTAAAGTGCCTCCTCCCGGCCATGTCTCAAACGCCTTGCCTTGTCCCGCCTTGACGTCCTCCACTGCTTTCCGTGAGATCATATACAGCATCATGGTAGCAGGTCAAAGCCTGCTATCGAATTCTGGGTCGTTGATGTAGAGTTCAAGCGTTGAGCTTGGCCGCAGCGTTGGAAAGCGACCCGCTCCCCCTGCTGCTGAAAATACCCATGATGCCAAAGCCAACGTAGAACAGCGCAAGAGGATACGCAACAAGCCCCCTCATGCCCTTCATGTGTCCCACCACGCAGAACATGCCGCTCGCGCTGTACGTGCACCACATGATGGCCGCGCTGGTGAACACGATTCCCAGCGGTGTATCCATGCGCATGACGATGCCAAACAAGCTCGTCGCCACGAGCGGCAAAAGGCAGTATCCCAGGACACTCGCGCTTCGGGGAAATGTCAGAGTGGCGGAGAAGTGGCCGCCGCTCTGTTGATCCTGAGGCGGGGCTGTGGACGGATCGCTGCTGTACTGGGGGTAGCTGGGCGTCGAGGCTTGGGAGGCTGCGTTGGGCGCGTCGGCGGGCGACATGAGCGAGAGGATGAGGTGGAGGCAGACGGAGCCGAGGGCGGCGAGGCCGTAGATGTAGCCGAAGTGGACTTTGCCCGAGAAGAGGAGGATGAAGCCGAAGAGGAGGAAGAAGATGAGGGGACCTGCGAGGTCGGAGTCGTCCATGATGTGCGAGTCGATACGACGGAAGGGGTTCAACACGGCGAGGGTCTGATCGTTAGTTAAGCAGTTTTCCATAGAGAAATTTTAAAACTCACCTTTGCCTGAATATGCCCAAAGTTCACCCCCAGCTCCTCCAACAAAGGCGGCTCCGTCTCGTATCCCTCGGTCGAAAACGCAGCGACCCATCCCGTCCTCAATCCTCCCTGCTCACCCAGCCTTCCCGACACGCCCTGCCCGCCGTACCCTGCGCCCGAGAAGCCCTGCGCGGCGGCGCCGGCGCCATACCCGCCCTGCTGGCTGCCGTAGCCGTAGCCTGCTTGCTGGGGTGTTGCGGTGCCTGCGGCGGGCGCGTACTGCGATGGGAAGAACTGGAGGTTTTGGGCGGCGGAGGGGCCGCCGCCGGGGTACTGGGGTTGTTGGGAGGAGTAGTAGTTTGACATTTCGGGGCGATTCGGATTGTGTGGAGGGAGGGGCAGTCGTGTGAGGACGAGTGAGATGGTGGTTGTTCGTTTGGGCTTGAGGACAGCTTGGAGGATTACCTGGTGAAAGGAAAGCTTGCCTGGTTGGTGAGGCTGGGGTGGATTGGAGTGTGGCGGTGGCGGTGCTTTCACGTGCGAGGCTGGAGCCACATTAGATAGCAGACTACCCTGGAGATGATGGATTTTAACGAGAGGACAGTATAGTATGACTCTTAAAAATAGCTTTAGATGGCTGTTCTAGTTTTTCAATACTTTAATTAGGTCGCACGAAGCGCAATATCTAAAGAGAATGGTGTTGCGATTAAACGGAGGAGGTAAGTAGAGTCGTGTGTCTAAGAACGGGAGCGCTGTTTTGAATCAAGGATACATGAAGATCGAAGACGAGATTTCGAACACAGAAACTAAGAATAGTATCCAAGAAAACCACGATATTAAAATCTTAGAAGGGCTTGAATAATGGATATTTAATTAATTAGGGTTTCGAGTCTAATGTTTATCAGTTAGTGCTATCCTTTCCACCACCTTATGGCCCTTTGAGATCTACGCTGCTATTAGGACTGGCTTAAGAACGAGAAGTTGAGATAAATCCAAGCGCTCAAGGAGCTTGTACCGGACCGGGCTCGCAGCTATTCCAAAGGACTGAGTGCGTGCGTCAAACGAACAATCGGAAAGAAACGGCACAAAGAGAAGGCCTTCTGATGATAATGTCCCGGCTGTTCTTAGCAGTATTATGCTATTAGCTGGCCTATGATTGTACGAGTGTTGGTGCCGTGGATTATGAGATAATTTTATTGCATTTGAGGATGACATGATGCATCGTTGGTCACATGGGTTGCACCCCAAGGCTCCCATTGGCTTTCATCCTGCCCTGTCTGCCTTGCAGTTACATACTGGGTTCGCCAAAACTAACAGACGTCACCCTCCAAGCCTCGTTGGGGGCATGAATCTGATGTGACCATAATCACACCCGGGGCCATTCGTCAACTACAGACCCTCTCCACACATTCTTTCCAACGACCCGGCAGCAAATAGCCTTGTATCGACAAATTCCCGCACATGGCCGGCCGAGATGCGCCTCATCAATGTGGATACCCTCGACTTGGAGGAGTTCAACGGAGACCAAATCCCCAAGTACGCCATCCTCTCCCACACATGGCAAGAAGGCGAGGTCACATTCCAAGATTGGGAGGATCGCCATGCCGCTTCTCAAATGGCAGGCTTCTCCAAGATTTGGGGTGCCTGTCAGCAGGCCCAGAAGGATTCCATAAGGTACCTCTGGGTAGACACAAACTGCATCGATAAGAAGAGCTCTGCCGAGCTCACCGAGGCCATCAATTCCATGTTTGCCTTGTATCGCGATGCTGAGGTTTGCTATGCCTTCCTCGTCGACGTGCCAGCCATCGACAAGACCGATCCCGAGCCCTTGAGGCACTTTCGCAAGAGTCGGTGGTTTACGCGTGGATGGACCCTCCAGGAGCTTCTCACCCCTCGAGAGGTGGTCTTCTTTGATCAAGATTGGACAAAGATCGGCCAAAGATTTACGTCTCTAAAGAAAGAGATAGCCGACATCACAGGGATCGGCGGCTCCTTCCTTTGTAACCGGCCAGTCATGCTCGCCCCCGTTGCGGAGAGGATGTCATGGCTCTCGCGGCGAGTCACTACCAGGGTCGAGGACATGGCATATTGCGTTCTTGGGATTTTTGATACCAACATGCCTCTGCTATACGGCGAAGGTAAGAAGGCATTCATCCGCCTACAGGAAGAAATAATCAAGACATCCACCGACCACACGATTTTCTGCTGGACCTGGGTTGACTCGGTGCCCGGCGGATGGACCAGCATGCTCGCTCCACTACCAGCAGCGTTCAAATTCTCTGGCAGCTATTTTCAGATGAAGAGGGCCGTGAGACCTTCCACCTACTCCATGACCAATGCCGGCCTCTCAATCCGCCTTCCTATCATCTGCGCCCTGTCATACGTGTTTGCTATCCTCGATGCACAGCAGCGCAGAAACCAAAGGTCAACCCGACAAGTTGCCATTCCCCTTGGCCGCCACGGAGTCGATACATACAGGCGCGTGCCGTTTCCGCCAGGTCCAACTGCCTACGACCCGGCGGTATTTTCCATCACCCGAGACCTACTCGTCAGCAGCGCGAAACCGAGGCCAAACGAAACGAGACCAATATCACCACAGCTGCCATACGGCGTTCTACTGACCTTTGGAAACGTGCGCCCGCTGGTGGACCCGCTCCGCTTGAGCGACTCTCATATCGAGTCTGAGAATGGCTATGTATCGATGGAGAAGGGGCCTTATCTCGGCATTGAGACGTGTCCCCCATTCCTGTTCGATACGCAGCGAAGCTTGGCCATGTTCACCATCGACCCCGACAAGACAGCCGACCAGGTAGCCGTGACTATGGTGCGGCTTGGAAGCGTGCACCACGTAGGATGTGTACTGATGCTGGCTATCCGGGTCTTGGCCTCTGGAAAGGTACTGTGGTTCTGCGACATCCTCCCTGCGGAGAGCTGGCACGCCAGTGAGCGGAGGCGCCTGGAGCTGCAGAGGCTGTTGGAGGCTCAAGTCTCTGGACGATCTACAGGCATGACGTATGCACGATTTGCCGGCTGGGACCTGTGCTTGGAAATTGGCCATGAGTGGAAGGTTTCCTATGGTGCCGTGGTTCGACCCGCTCATCTATTCCCTCGCGGCGAGGTGTTGGGATTTTTGTCAGATGAGGGCGATACAGGTTCAAACTGCGCGACGGTTCCGTACCGGCGATCTTAATCGGGGCCAAGGGCCAAGACATCATGATTGAGCATTGATGCAAGAGGAGAAGACGCTGTCTTAATCAGCCGGGATTCTGGTGGCTAGTTATAAAAGGCGCAAGGTGGGAGCCATCTGGAAACAGAAGCTGGCATGACTCTGGATCCTCGGTACTAACTTGAGATGAACCAATTCAAAAGGAAAAGATGCAAGATGTAAATATTTTCCTCTCTTCCTGGGTTGTGTGGTTGGGGACCCTGTTCAGTCTGTTGCCACCCTGAGTATCCTTCCCCTGGTAATTAAAAAGCCTGCATATCTAATACCCACCTAAAGCCTATATAATAGCTACCCAAAGCCCATCCAATAGCTCTAAAGCCGAGTCCAGGCCATAGCCCTGGGCCTAGCAGGAACAGTGAAACACCCCAAATGATTAAATATTAGTTGGCTGAACTTGTTTAGAAATAATTGTTCAGATGATCCTGCCTCCTCGACGGCGGACACCCTCCATACCTTGGCATCCCGATGAACCCCGACCGATCAAGATGACAAGAGATGCGAGCTCCCAGACCGAGATTCTCAGCCTCTGCAAGCTCACTACAAAACTGTGCCTGAAATGGCGACGTCGGTGACGGGTTCCGCGCCACGGGCACCTTCGGAGACTGGCTGACAAAGTGAACGACTCCCGCCCCGTCCCGGTGCGACGTCTGGACCAGCCTCTCAAACGACGCCTTGGACACGCCTGACCTTGGGCTGGAGCAGTAGTCGAAGATGGCGTGGAAGGTTCCCGTTTCGAGCCAGATCGGCCCCAGGGAGAGCTCACGGGGTTTAGTCCTTTCGAGGATGCTGAGGAGGTCGGCAGAGTGGACGGTGAAGCTGTGGATGCTGAGACGCTTGAGAACGGGCAGTGTCTGCATCCCTGCCACGAGCTGCAGAACCTTCCAGTTGCAGTACTGGGTCCGGGCGCCGAGGCTGCGGTATCGCAGGTCCAGGTCTTCGAGTCGGGGGCATACAGGGAGTATGTGTGTGAGGCCGTCAAAGTTGCCTTCGTTCTGGGCTTCTTCCTGCACGACTCGCCGTGTGGTTCCGTTCCTCGTCCGTTCCTCGCCGGATGGATCTCTGTGGTTCTCGAAGAGGAAGATGCGGGTCGAGAGGTTGACCGATAGGCATGTCAGAGTGGACAGGGACTCGACGAGGCCGGGGTCGTTCCAGTCGATGATGTTGAGCTGTTCGGAGGGGAGAGCGCAGTTTTCCATGTTTGGCCCGTTGAAGATGTCGAGGCCCTTGAGCTGCAGTTTGCTGACGGCCAGTGCCCTCAGCGACTGGTCGAGTGTCTCGACGGCGCATTGCCACACGCTCCTTGACTTGGCAAGGTGCGTTGTCGCGTTTGCTAATGGGAGGTTTCTCGACACGCCGTCGTAGACGATCCTCAGTCCTAGTGACAGCGACAGGTGGGTGTCGGACTTGTGATATTTTGCAAGCCCGTCGAATGTTTGCGTGAGGAGACAAATGTTCTCTTCCTCGCGCAGATGAAACTGAGACGTCTGCGGGCTCTCAGCTTTCTTGTCAGCAACGCCAACGAGGCATAGCCTCCGGACGCAGGATCGGAAGCCTCCCGCCTGGACATCGTCGATGAACGCCCGTATGGTACTGGCCGTCACGTCGACATGCTGCGTGTGGAAAAAGGTCTTGAAGTGGGATTCGGAGGATTTGTCTTTCAAGCCCTTGCAGGTCAGGCGCAGATTGCGGATGTCTTTGAGCGGAAGCTGTCTGACAATCAGCTCGACGACCTCGGTCGGGAGGGTTTCCAGCCGGGATGCCATGGTTGCGGTGGAGATGGGAACGCGGGGTCGCATTGATGAGAATGGATGGCTGAATTGAGAAGGATTTGGTTGAATGGAATGGAAGAAAGTGCCTCATGCGTTTCAACCCCCATGTGACGTGGAAACGCCACAGCTGCCTAGCCCTTGCATATCAGCCCATGCTACAGCCAATCCTGTCATCGACTGCTTGGAATTGAACAAGGCAAGCATGGTTATTGACGCAGATAGTTGATTCTATGGATTAACAAATCTTGAGAGAAATATATGCCAGGTCTCGAGCTGCAAGATAGAGTTGCACCTGTGTCAGATACTGTGAGAATAGGTAGTCTCCTGACATACTATTATTTATTAACTGTCTTGGCTAATATGTTCATCCATATCACTTGACTCATCTCCTCACCGGAATATCGGGAGAACACGTTGTCAACGAACGCTTGGACGTTCCTTAATCAAGAGTAACCCCCAATTAGACCTCGTTGCTCACCTGCTGCCTGCTGTCCACCGGCGTCTCTATCAGATCGCCCTCACTCCCCAGTGTCCCCGTCGCCTTGGACCCATCTTTGTAGGTGTGATTCTTTGAATCCAAGCTCTGAAGGTAGAAATGGCCCAGCTGGCTCCTCCCCGTTGCCGAGGTCTGGGTATCGTGCCGTCGCTGGAGATCTCGAAGAAGGGCGTAGAAGAAGGATGTGTTGGCCACTATGCAGGCGCAGAGGATCTCAACAGCGGCCCACTACAGGACGAGTTAGCAATGGCCTCTACCATGAAAGAGGCTTCGCACTATTGATCTGGATTTTTGTGATAGGGACTGGTTTAGGATGAGAGGTAGGCGGAGAGTCGTGATGATGATGACCACGCCGCCGATGCTGAACAGGAATCCAAGTTGTACTTTACTGTAGGATCGTCAGTACAGTGGGAGGTGGTTTCGACGGAAACCCACGTTTTGAGATCGAGTTGCACGGCACGCAACGTTGGAAAAGGCAACACAATGAGGGCAATGTCGGATGCTATGTTGAAGACGCCCATCGTGATCAAGTTTGCGATGGCGCGGCTGCACGAGGGTCCTGTATCGTGTTAACATTGGTTTCTGTAGATGGGGCAGTAACTTGCGTGTGCTCTCGGGACCAAGTTGCCACATCCTGGAACCGCGTTAACATCTTTCATAGAAATTTGGCTCCTGTTGTCTTACAGGGACATTGGCTGACACTCCATCAAGGTGGTGATCAGCACAGCGACGTAGCTGAGGATGATGAACCACCACAGAACCCTGACGACAATCTTGCTATTGACGAATCGAGAATAGAAAGATAAAAGACTGAGCTTTAGACACCATAAACTGACCTGTTAGCAATGATTCCAGCAAGTTCAGTTCACGGCTTACAATAACGCATAGCAGAGACGCGACGGTATCAGCAGCCGCAGTGACGTCTCCCACGCATCCTCAAGAGCCTCCACACTCATCCCCTGGGCTTCAGCATCCTCCCCCGTCGGGATATCCCGACTATGCGTCGGATTCAGCGTAAAAGACACGCAGATACATGTCGTTCTCACCACGAGCGGCAGAAGCGACAGCGCCATCCATACATCGTCTGCATGCCACGCCCGGTGACACGTCTGATGGACCTTGCACCGCCTAAAGGCTCTGTAGGCGCATCGGATCAGGATTAGCGATCCGCAGATCGTCGTGACGGTTACGTCAAAGGCAAGGTCGGAACTCAACGCCATGATGTGCTCGATGCGTCCAAAGTCAAGGGCGCGAGCAAGGGGGAAATGCTGGCGCACCGGTATTATATCCCCAGGTGCACAGGTCCTAATCCCCCAGCTGGACACGTACAAGACCCCAGATCTAGACCACTCCCCTCCAGCTAGACTATCGAACGGAGTGAGGGCCGGAGTCGCTCGCTTGGTCCAGCAAGGTTTAGTGACGCTGGCCTAGTACCGGGTCGCTTAGTTACTTCAGGGCTAGTCGACTAGGTTAACGAGCGGTGGCTTGTCTGAGAAAAACGCCATCTGGTCAGTGCGCTTCCATTCTGGGGGTCACATCAAACCCCGTGCTTGGCACTCCGCACGAGATCTGTCACTTTCGGTCTTCCCACGTGTCGTGTCAAGCCCCTCGGCAGTCCGGACGAAACGATTAAACTTCCGGGACTCCGCCAACTGGGAATGGCTGGAACGGGGCCATGACCTGGAATGGGAACGACTGCCGCAGTGTCGTACCTTTCCCCCTCCCGAGGAGATGTCTGAGTCCTGCATTGTGACTTTTGTTGTGTCATGAAGTTCTGGCCGCGGAATCAATTCCACACCCCTGAGCTTGGGCGATTCGTTGAAATTAGCCCAGCTGTTGACATGACTCGTTTTACCCCTGTGACAACGCCTTTGTGGCTTGAGGGCGCGCTAGACAGGGTTGTCAGGAGCATGGCCGTTTGTCTTAGATCTGGTCACGCAAGAGGTAGGGAGTACGTGGTATTGAAGAATTGCGGTGCTCCGTTGGTGTCTGGAGCTAGTCCATTCTTCATTTGACAACGCGTTTTTGAGAATCGCATGGTTCAGACGACCCTCAGGACTGCTCCAACGTGAACGGCCCGAGGACACCCTTCACGGGGATAGAGTGAATTTGCCGTCTCAAAGAAGTGCGGGCCGTCTGAGGCCCCAACTCGGGCACCGTCCAGGAGGTCTCGGAAGTCTGGTAAACTTGGGAACAGGTTTCAGGAGTATCAATCGTCTGACTGGGACCCACGGGACATGCCCCAATGGGCAATAGTCGAGGCAGGCTCCAATTAAGCAATCGTGCCAATAGCGTCTGTTCTAAAGGGAGGCTGTTAGGCCGTGTCTTTGCCGCGTAATTCGTAACAAATGCTTGACTAGTATTGTGTAAAAGCTCGACAATGACACCCAACTCCGGACAAGCGAGACGCTGTTGTGGTGGCTCAGACAAGGGTGACTGGCCCATAGAAGTTCCCCTTACTATCCCCCACGGCACATGCCGCTCCGACAAAATCTAGATACCAATAGAGCTCTTGAACATTCTCCCAACCGTAGCTGAAATAACCCACTCTTGCATAAGTCCCATCCCATCTGGGGCTTGCGATTAGTCCTTCGAGCACAAACCAACCTTTAATTAGCACTGCGTTGCTAAGAACCAAGGGCAGACAGTAAAGCTCGCGCATAGTCATCTCGTCATAGTGCTCGTCCAGCTGTACCTGAAGGGGTAGCAGCGCTGAAGGTCCGCCCTCTCCATAGCGGTCATGAATATCGCGGAGGAGCGTCTCGGAAAGCTTTCCAGCTGCTGCATCGAACGGTAGTAAGAAACATTGCAGTTGGATTAATCCCGAGTCCACGCGTCCGTTTGGGTTCAGGGCGTTGTTGGGCTGGGTTTCGGCCCGGACGACACGACCCTCGCGAACTCGCGAAAGTCGTGACGGTGCTTTGGCAGGTCCCTGGGCCAGACAATAGCCTCGGCCTCCATCGACGCCCACGACCATGATGGTGATCCATTGTTGGATCTTTTCCCGGGCTTGTGAACCCACCACAACAAATCATACAGAGCCGCCTTCTCCCAGATACCAGCGAGATATGTGTCTGACAACAAGACGCAAAAGGCGGTAGCCAGCCCAGACAGAGCAACGAGCTTGTCACTCTGGTACGTCACTGATGTCCCGGCATAAGCGTTTCGTACGGCGGTCCAGGGTTTGTACAAATCGTTCAGACTGCCTTGCCCCGAGCGGAAGAGGGACACAGCTTGTTGCGTCCGCCTCGCCCAGTCCTTGTTGTGGAAGAAACCCAATACGGGTATGCTGACGCTGTATATACGGTTGTTGGCGGCGAAGCCAAAGGGGGAGGATTCGCGACACTCCCAATGCATAGTGTCGGCTGCAAAATGGATCGTTCGGGGTGATAAAAGTCTCTCCTGGAGCACCCACCCGCGTTTATTGATTTCGGCATCTTCCACTTCAAGGAAATGAGAAATTACCTCCGGTCGAATCAGGTAGTGAGGTTGGCTGACGGTATGGTAGCGGGAATTCCAGGAGCAATTGATGGGGCCGAGGAGCAACCTGTTCTCTTGGATGGACCAGGTGACTGAAGATTGGAGCCCCCTTCCACCCATGCTGGCAGCCGTTGCCGAGAGGTTGCAGAGGGAAAACTCGTATGTCATTCCCATCTGAGCACTTTGCTGTTTCCAGTCATCTGGATCGTCCTGGTTGATGCACAGACAGTCGATCCAGAGATATCTCACTTGGAGCTGTCGGGTGACCTCGACCGCGTCTCGAAACGACTCGGGCAGGCCTTGGATGTCAAAGTCCGCTGCATAATCATGTGTTAGTTTAGGCATATTGACTGCGTTCCACCGGTGGCTGAGCGTCACGTAGGCAGACCCTGGCGGTATCTCTTCGGAGCCCAAAAGCCGGATGCTGGTGTCGCATGGGTCCAGGCCGACATCGAGGAGCCGCTTTGGGAGCCATCCCGCCTCGTTGGTTACTCTGCAACTAGGATGTTGGCCGAGACATCTCTGCATCCAATAATTCATGAACTGGACATGGCGCGGAGGCGAGGCATAGCCAGATGCAACGGCATCCACGGGTATTTCTATCGGATCAGTATGGATTTACCCCGGGCCTCAAACCTGGACGCTACTTACCATCTATATAGGCAAAATAGTAGACTATACGGCCCTTTTTGTCATGGCCACTTGGAGTATTGCCATGGTCCTCCTCCAGGGCCCTTTGTCCATCCCGTTTCCCAAGCCTGAAGTAGATAATCAAGGCATTGAAGGATTTGCCTCCCCAAGCTATGCTGCCCTCGACAAAAACGTCGTCACGTTCGTCATCAGATAACGCAAAGAAGGATGGCTGCATAGCTTCGTTGCACGGGTCAAGGTGATAGTCCCAGAGTTCTGAGCAAAGGCAGCAGGAGGATACGGATGTCCGAAACTCGCGGTATGGTCGGCGCCACACTAGGCGAGACCTCTCGTCGAAAGTGTCCCTGACAGTCTCAGGGGGCTTCGGGGTTCGATTTAGCGCATCAGAACAGCATTGGCAAAGATCCATCGTGTCAAGGAAGACGCCAGATCAGCTTGTAAAGTTGACAAGTTTCGCATATGCAGCCTCGTCGGCCTTGCAGGTCCCAAAAAGAGCCCAGGCCGGTAGGCGGTAAAGCAGGGCAGATGCCTTCAGCTGGGCACCCAAATCTCAGGCAACAGCCTGATGGCAGGGATCGTTGGGGCTGTGCCGAGTACTGCGTCATTTCGCTGACAGGTTTGAGGTTTTAGTTGAGCGTACAATTGAATTAAACATTGAACAGAAGCTGCTTCACTCCATTCTGGACTCCGGAAGGTGCCCTACAAGTTGAGTCTCGGGATGAGTTTAGGGGTCATGTTGAAAAGATCCTTGTGTCATCAAGTGAGGTTCAGGATCAAGCTCATATGAAGGTACTGTGACTTGGCGTTGGGTACCATGCCTCTCTATTATATGGTTATTATTGTAATTATTATTGCGTTGGCGTAATAAGTGGTGGGTGAGAAAGGGGTGGTCCTTGGATGGTCACGGAGGTGTCGGCGCTGGTGGCTGGGTAGGCGTATGTTTTCAGTTCCTCTGCTGAAGCCCATTGAGTGAGACCCCCAGCCCGGAAAGTGACCTGACTTCAAGTTATCATGCTACAACCCTGTGCCCCAGCCCTTGTGCTACGTGAGAGCCTGATTGTTGACATCCAAGGTTCCCCGCCCCAGGACAATTTCCTCAAACTTCTCCTTGACTTTGGTCCTCAGCCCAGAGCATGTCCTGAGCTCGTGACACGTCCGGCACCGGCGGCGATCCTGCGAGTACGCGGTGCTCTTGTTACGCTCGCTGAAGCCCCTCAGGGGTATCGTCATGTTGCTGGATGTGCGGCGAGTCTCCATCGCCAACACGGGGATCCGAAACTTGATTGGGTAAGGAAGCGAAAGAAATGACGGATAAGCAGCGCCACAGAGCCTGCATCATGTGCAACGCCACGTTCGGCGTGGTGCGGTGTGCTCGCGAGTGCCAGCCCAACTATGCACAAGCTGGTCTGCAGGTAGTTCAGGACTGTCGCGGATTTTCAGCCTGCCGAGAGCCACTTCCAGCGTCACTCATACAAAAGCAGCTTCTAAAAAACGGCAGGGCCGAGGACCATGTTGGAGAGTCTTCGACCCCCGTTGCTTATTGCTCCTGCACAGATAATATAAGCTTTATATAGCTCCAGTCGCCAAAGGGGATCAGACCAGCACGGCAGATACGCAGCGAACATTAACATTGAACTGAACAAAGTATATGAGTCACCATTTTCCAGTAAGCGAGTGAAATGCAAGTAGCAGCTGACGGTGAAGCGATATAATCGCCAAGTGCTGCAATTTATCTCTGAAATGGTCTTGTTCAGTGCTTAGAGTTCATACACTCGTGAGCTCAGTGGGCTTGCGGCAATGTATACCTCTTCGGCTTCGGGAGCTGCATGAATCAAACAGACCGATAGAATCTTCTAGCTACTTTCGTCGCTATCAGGAGTGAATGGGCACGATTACTGCGTTTTGTGGCTTTGAGCTTTTGTAAGCGCCCCTATTGAGTTTCATCTCATGCCTTTCCCCTCTGCTATCGTGGCTGGCTCAAAGGCTGATGCATATCACCGAATCCCCTGGGTCCATGCTGGGCCATTAATACGTCAAATGAGTCACATTTATGAAAGTATCGGCATCGGGGATTCCAGACATGGAGGCGTTGAACTGTTCCCCGCAAACAATGGCGATGCAGCAAGAGGTGCAAGGTTCCAGTTGCATAATGTGTGCTAAGTTGAGCTTTTTGAAAACCTTGACTACACCTATGTGACCTACTGTTCGTCTATAAAACAGAGGGGAATCCGACTCCCCTTGGGTCCCCTCTCCAGACATCCTTGCTTCCTTCACATTCGCTTCGTTCATTGGCGTTGTAGCAACTTCGGCTCTTGCACTCATTGTCTTCTCGCTATCTCAGCATTTCTTGCGACTGGACTCCTCCCTCTTTGCAGGCGACTCTTCTTCATTGCGGACGGCTCTTGTTCTTTCACAAGGCCCTTCTTCGCAGCTGCGTCTTTCACGCCAGCTTGTTCTACAAGTCTACCCTTCTTTACAATAATTTGCGGCATCACGCCCATCGCCACCATGTCTATCGACTCTATTCTGGGCGCTCAGATGGCGCACTTGTCAGTCTCAGACGATGACATGGATGATTGTCTATCTCAATGCTCCTTCGTAAGTATTTCCCCAATCCTGTCCTCGAAGCACCCACTAACCACGACAACAGTATTCCCTTGACGAGCTTGATGATACAGACCCAATACGCCGGATACCTGGCTCCGAAGTTCGACGACAGGCCAGTGACGTACCACCCAGTCCTGTCGAAGGCACCATATACCCACGAGGTCTCCTTAACCGGGAGAGGCTCCCGTTGAGGGTTTCCGGACGCTGGAGAGAGCACTCTCTGCTGCCTGACGGGCCGTACGTCAAGGGCAGCCCGGGGCCTGCTCGACTCGTCAATGGGTTCGCCGCTGGTGGCCACGACGTGATATACCACCCAAAACGGAAAGACATCTCCTTTAAACAGGCAACCTATCATCCTCGAAAAGGGAGAGCTGGAACTGCTCCCAAGCATCAAGCTGCGGAGTTGCCGTCGACGTCGGGCTGCTGGTCTGCCTCGACTCAACCCCGGTATCAATATCAGACACCATGCTACGCGGGGTTTGCCCCCTTATCATTCATCCCCTCTGCGACACCTCTTTATTGGACCAGTTGTCTGCAATATCAGCGGGCATACTTTTCACAGTATCGCCTTTATCATCACATAAGAACCCAGCTTCAGCGCCTCGCGATAATCCCCTTGGCTCAACCTCTGTATTAATTCGGACATGGGAAGGGGGAAAGAGAACAAGCGATTTTACTGTTGGGAATGGCTTTTATTTGGTTTATATAGCGTCATGATTCTATAATGATAACCCTCATGGCTTCTTGGTTTATCACAGAAATTTGCACCAAAACGGCCACGTCATTCCATCCATGGCTGAGTTTGAAGACGCAATGGAGGATCGCCAAGGAGATCAACTCGCCGCCACGAGTAGAGGTCATGCCGGACATGGATATTAGTCTATATATGCCGCCCAGTGGAGAAAATGACTCCGCCTTGCGCCTCATACCCGCATGACAGGACGTGCAACACCAAAATCTCACATCTTCCTTTTTCTTCCTCGGAAAGATATCCCCAGACAACATCCCCAAAATGGAGTCCTCACCGTGCCCCCCAAGCTGCTCCATCTGCGAGACTTTCGTGGCCGGTATAAAGAGACTTGCCGCCGACCCCACAGCAACAACCTTCAACTGGTCGTTCCAGGACGGCCTGCCGCTCTACCCACGTCTTCTCAAGAGCGCCAGCCAGGGCTGCAAATGGTGCCACTTTCTGGAAAACGTCGTGTTCGGCGCCGAGCTAGTCAGCGTCCCCAATCCGGAGCTGCGACCGCACGACCACGACATGGAGTTTCGCGCCCACCGCACTGAGGGGATTGCCATGGCACTTGGGGATATCACGTCGCTGTCGCCGAAGAATGTCGGCGCCTATGATGGAGCCATCTGTTTCCGTGGAATTCGTGTCATAGAATGTGGAGGTCTAGAAGAAATAGTCCCCGTGGAGAAGAATCATTTGCTAACTGCGTTCCAAGACCTCGATCCGCTGTCGACCAACAACGCCGCCAGGATACACAGAGCTATCAGCAGATGCATCCACAGCCACTCATTCTGTCCCTCTTTCGAAGAAGCGCGGAGTCCCCTGCGGTTAGTGGACGTCATGGCCGGCCAGCGCATCAAGCTGGAGCAGACAGGCGGGAAGCAGTGCCAATATGCTGCCTTTAGTTACTGCTGGGGCGAGTCAGCTGCTATCCACGCTGCCAAGACGGTCCTCAGCAACGTCGAGGAGAGACACGCTGGTGGCTTTAATCTCTCTCGGCTGCCGGCAACCCTTCAAGACGCCATCTTCGCCACGCGCGATCTGGGGCTGAGGTACATCTGGATAGACGCGCTGTGCATCGTCCAGGATTCAGAGGCCGAGTGGCAGAGAGAGGCGCAGGAAATGATGAGCTACTATGGCAACGCCTACGTGACCATTGTGGCCTCCTTTGCAGACTCTGCAGACTCGGGCTTCCTGCGGGAGAGCATGCCCGACTTCTACTTCTGCGGAAGATTCCCAGGTCGATGGAGTCCCCAGTCCGGGAGTGACCTGTATCTCCACGCAGAGTCACTGAGTCTGCAGCATAGCTATGCTCACAATACCTCCTGGGGCAAACGCGTCTGGACATTCCAGGAGAGGCTGAATTCCTGCCGTATCCTCTTCGTCATGCGACTCGGTCATGCTCAAGTGTCGTGAGGGTTCCTGGGACAGCCTGAATGAGTGGGAGCCCCATGACAACAGGGCTGTGGATACGTTCTTGCCGCCAAACGGTCTCCCAACAGGGGAAACACGGGACTATGACGATTCTTACGACTCATGGTGTTAGCTTGTGAAGGGGTATACGTCAAAGGTCTTGACAAATCCGAGAGACGGCTGGTTCGCGTTCTCGGGCATAGCGGAGAAGTACTCCAAGGCGTTTGGGCGTGAGATCGTAGCCGGCCTCTGGAAGGATAGGATAATCGAGGATCTGGCCTCCTGGACCGTTCAGGACATGTGGTTTGGGGATCTCCAGACCATACGCCCAAAGAACCTGCCGCCAAATATCCCCTCGTGGTCCTGGGTCAGGGGGCGACTGGACCAACCCGGCCAACAGGATAGAGCTGGTAGAGACGCACATCAAGGAACTACGGCAGCCGCGTGCAGATCTGTGCCGCATTGTGGGCGAAGACGACGGCCAAGTTGGCTCGATCCAGCTTCACGTCAAGGGAGCGATGCTCGAGCAATCTGATGTCCTCGGTATCTTTGACTATTATGGTCATCACGAGAGTCGCAAGACCCATGTCTGGGGACGACCGGCAATAGCTCTGTTTGACCACTCCCACGGGCTCGAATACGAGTGTGCCTGTAACGAAGGGAGCCACTCTGAAGGAATGAGAAGAGTTTGCAGAGCGTACAATCTCGTTGCAGCGGTTAAGCCCCCTGTGGCGGCATTGCTCCTCGGTGCCGCGTACCCTCAGCCTAATCCTTGGGATGAAGGTCCCTACTTCATCCAGTGGTTCTTCCTACTCATTCAGCCTGCTGTGGAGGACAGGGGGGAACAAGCCCAGAGCAGTCGAGCCATCCGGAGCTCAAATTGGAACTCGAGCGCCAGGAACGGCGGACCATCGTTTTGGTTTGACCGGAAAGGTTAGCTTTCAACATCTGTCTAAGATGCTCTGGGAGGGGGACGTAACCCTGGCGAGAACAGAACGAGGCTCCGCAGCGGGTAGATTTTATACGTCTACAAGGTCTACAAGTTGAGGACTGATATGACCTTTCCCTGCCCAGTCATGGGGTACCCAGCTACTGGCCTATGGCACGGTTCAGTTGAACTTAATACCCTGGTCTGTTGGCATCACCCCATCAAAGGATCTCGACCACCCTTGTGTATCTCCGTAAGCATTTGGGAAGATTTCGTAAAGACGATCACAAAGGGACCGGAAATCTCAAACAGAGATCACCCCCCTGGAGGGCGACATGTATTGTCCTGGATGTCTCATTCGTCTGGAGACCCATGAATCAACACATTTCGAGCGTTCTTCTTGGGAAACCTAAGTTAAGCACAGGATGCATAGAGAACTGTTTCAAGGCAGTCATGGATAGTGGGGGATGGCTTGCCACGGTGTCCGGAAGGACGACGGCTATTGCCATATCGGATAAGAGGCGTGTGCTTGGAGAATGCAGTGGCATGAGGGGGACTGGGATGTTATTCAATCCCCTACAAATCAAGTCATGCTCTTCAAAAGCTAAAGGCCGAGGGTACTACTGAATCTGGCTTACCAAAATTGACGTAGTTCCTAGACCCGGGAGAGCTTATACCGAGCCTTCTACAACAGCGAGTGCCGTTTTCAAGAATCGTCCAAGAAGATTCAATGTGAAAGGTTGCTTTTAAGCCTGCAAATCCTCTTCAATTTGAGACAAGACTCCATTAAGTTTCCCCTGCCCTAAGATACAGAGGGCAAACCCTCAGGAGAGACCTAATCAGGTTCGTCTTCGTCATCACTCAACACACTTCCACGAACTGCTGGTCTGCTCTGTGCCACCTGTGGAGGCCGTCCGACCCCCTGAGGATCTGGTTCGACGCCATCCGCATCAACCAGGAGGATTTAAATGAGAAGCTGTGGCAGATTCCGCTGATAGGGGACATCTACTCCTCTGCCGAGTCGGTCTGTGTCTCGCTGGGCGAAGGTAGTCCAGGGTCTGACCGTGCCGCGACATTGCCTCGCAAGTTGTCCTTTGGGGATTTTCTAGTCCCTGAAGGTCAGTTCGGGTATAGAACTCCGCGGAATCCGATTCGATACATCAGAGCCGTCATCCGACTTATGAAACCAATATACGATTGAAGAGGTACGTTGTAGTTTTTCTCAGTTGCCGAGTCTCCCCGTCTAATGTGTAAACGCCATGCTCAGGCAAAGGAGGAGCCAGAGGACTCGCTCGCTTCGTCTTAAAGTATTTCTGCCTTGCTGCCTTTTGGCACTATGAGCCAGCGTACAGTTGGCAGCTCAGGGATGATCTCCAGGAATTTCTGGATAGCCGATGGAACACCCGGATCTGGACTCTGCAGGAAATTCTCCTGGCCAAAAACCCAGTCATCTGTCGCGGAAAGGAGCGCATTTCCTGGCGCGAGTTTATCCACGGCATCACCTACCTCACCTTGCCGAGGCCTTGGGATGCCATCCGGGCAGTCAATACGATTCGCACGGCTGCGGAATGGAAAGCCACTGCGGACTTGTGGATAGTGACGAGCTTGAGCAGCAACTTGCCAGCCCAAGAGGTGGAAGCGCAGTGCCCTCACCAGGTTGTCACCATGGACGATTTCATCAAGTACGTCAGCGTTTCCACGGCCATCTACCTCTGTGTGCGGTACGTTTCTGGATTCGCTCTGATGGGTGCCACGATATTTGGAGAATACCGCCTGGTCATGTATTTGATGCCAATTCATGAACCAGATGCCCCGTTTCTCTTGATTATTGTTCCTGCTTTGGTTATGTTATGGGCAACTGGGCTTCTAATCCAGGTTCTTGGAGAATATCTCTACTGCTGGATCTCCCAGTATCGCTCAGCCCAGCGCCATCAAGATCCGGACAATGCCGTCTACCGGTCCAAGCTCATCGACACCATCTTCATGCGGCAGGCGGCCAAGCCGGAGGACAAGTCACACGGGGTTCGTGCAGTTCTTGACAAGCTTGGTGTGAGGCTTGCGCCGTTGAACGCCACGCAAACGCCAGATGACTTGCACCACGACCTCTTCGCTTCGCTTCTCGGCTGGTCCAAGTCACTGCGGTATCTTGCCCTCGGCTCTGGGGAGACGCGCCCCGGTCTTCGTCCTTCATAGGTCCCAAGTTTTGCAGATTCAAACGAGTGCTGGATCCGTTTTTGTTTCTTGTCAACGGATGGCAGGGCCAAGAGAAGCAGAGCTAGCTTCGAAGACACTCCTCTCCAGCCCCAGGACGCCATGGTCTTGTCACACGACCGCCGCGAACTTACTATTCGTGGATTCGAAATCGGCGAGGTAGACTGGAAGGGACCACCATTTATCAGTGTCCACGGCGTCGACGACGACCAAGATCATCAAGACACACCGCCGCAACATCGAGGCCATTGTGTGAATCGGTCCATTTTTTCGCGATTACTTGGAATATCCCAGTTCTTCCAAGGTGGTCGACGACGACGCCTGGCTTTCTTGTCCTGACGCCCATCCCCCTCCTTCCGAACCGGCCGACAAGGACATCTGGTCAATTGTCCAGACCTCCGTACCCTATAACCTGGTTGCCGACGACGTGTCGGGCTTTCACCAAACCCCGGAGGTCTGGACATCGTGGTGGAATATTATCTTTTCCTGGATGCCGTCTACATCGAGCCACATCATCCTCAACCAGCTTAGGGAGCAGCGTGTCTTCAGCGAGCATCTCCGGCTTTGCAACGACCTGGCGATGAAGAAGCGGTGTTTCTTCCGGGGCTCCGGGAGTGGGGATTATGCCTTTGGAAACGGGCCGGCGTCTCTTGAAGTGGGAGATAGGGTGGTGTGTCCGGGGAGTGCCTGTTCCGCTTCTGCTACGGCCTGCTCAGCGGGGTGGCTACTACCAGGTTGTTGTCGCTGTTGACCTGAAACATGTTCGATCGAATTGGTGGGAGCAAGAGAACTTCAGCGAGTTTTTGCTGATTTGAACAAGAGTTGGGCGAGCTTCCCGTTTAGTCGTGTTCGAAGAGCATAGGCACAATGCTGAGTATTATGGCGGGATGATGTTTGTAACGCGGGTCGAGGTAGTTCGAAAACCCCTGGCTAACGGCTTAGCTACGTCTGTTAATATCGTCCGACCTTTTCCAAACCACACCAGGATACTAGAGAGCTCCCAGTTCCCCATATGCCCCGTCCCCTTGCTCTTCCCTAGCGTCACCCCGATGGCAATTCTGCTGCTGGGTGTGTATTCAGGTATGGCCGTCCCCTTGAGTAGGTATTCAGGTAGGTGCTTGACGGGATGCACGGTCTGCACACTCGGGACGGACGCTCTTGATGAATCTAGCGAGCCGGCGTCGCTAACCACGAAAATGTCCGATTGGTCGACAGCGTTGATATCGGGTAGCTGATATTATTTGCAAATATATCTGTATAAGGCGAGAGCCCGCCAAGAAACATCATTTTGGAATGAGTCCGGTACTAAATTCTGAAAACCAGACTAAATGAGCTTTCGAGAAGTCTGAACTTGTTTCCCTGCTTGAGTATGTTATTGCAGCCCATGTTCAAGCTACAGACGTCCGAAGTGGCATTATTCTTTTACCATTACTATCTCTCTTTAACTATTGAGGCTCCTTGGGAGGCCCTCATAATCCCGGATGCGTCTACAAGTGTCGATTTGGGAGAATAAACAGTCAAAGGGTGGCTCCATATCTCAGCGTGACATTCTATCGGTCTCGATGTGAGAAAAAACATGGTCTCTTGAGGGAGCTATGCTCTGCAGTGCAATGACGGTCTTCACGCTCGATTGTATCCTTGATTAAATCCCTAGAGGATTGGCCCCCTTTTTGTGCCTGAAGTCAACGAGTCCCGGAAGTCGTCCACAACCTTACGGATCTCCCATGTTCTTCAAGGGGGCCAGTGGCGGTAAAGCAGGGTAGACTTGTCAGCCGATGCTATCTTTTCAAAACCCTTAAAGCATGCAAAGCTAAAGAGACCATCTGGAGTTCCGCCCACGTTGCCTGACTATGCCCAACCAGCTGATGTTTCGTATCACCCACTTGGTCAAATCACCCGGGGTTGACATCACAGGCTGATGGAGATCCCTGAGACGCCTAGCTGTACCCATCTTTACTCTTCAGCTGACTCTGCAAGGCCGTGTAAGACCTGTGGCCAGTATCTTCGCCACGTCAGCTCTGGAAGGTCTGACGACCATTTGGTTTGTCAGGGCTCAGAGCTTACGCGACACGGAGGTGAGTCAAAGCGGCCAGTCCAGATATAAAAAGTTCCTGGCTGCGAACAAAGGCAGCAGCTTTCTGACGCGAGCTGAACCAAGAAATTTTCATGTGGCAAAGTAAAACTTGTATATGTGGCGGAGTGATGAATCTGCCACATTTGCAATTTCGCCTTGTCTTGCATTCCCGCCTCCTCTCCCTTCAGCCAGCAGCCCGATTCATCGACTTTTTTTGGCCTCCAATGAAAGCCGCAGGTTGATCGCATTGCATAACCCGGCCTCCTCAAGCCCTGAGTTGTCATGCTGAGAATGAGACAAGTCACCCCGTTTCCGGTGACCTCAAACAAACAAACAAACACGATGGACCTGACTCTGGCAACCCGTGTGAAGTCACAATTTGCCGCTCGACGGGATGCGCATAGCCGGGCCCAATCTTTGAGAAAATACCAACAAAGATCAGAGCCTGATTTCCAACAAAGATCAGAGCCTGATTTGGAACGTCACTTTCTTTGTTGGTTGTGTGCACCAAGTCAGCCTTGGCAAGGACGCCAATCGAATAGGGTGCAAGGCTGTGGTTACGCAATGTATGCCTGGTGAGACAGAAATGCCCGCATCACGGGCTCCCGGCCCGTCTCAGCTGACTATTTCCGGCGCTAAATGGTCGTGGCGATGCCCTTCAACAGGAGGATACAAAAGCCCCAACTGACCATTGACAGACATCAGTCGGCCCACCAATGCGTGGGTGGACTCGACCTGACCGACCCAACGCCACAAATATGGTGCTTGCCTTATTGCCGCCAACTCGGAATTGTTGATTTCCTTTTCTATCCTGTCTTCCCCCCGCACTGGGGTGTGGGCGGCAAATCCCCAAGTCTACAAAATCCAACCCTACCCACTTGTCCTCCACAAGCCTGTCAGTTTTACTTGAAGCCGAATCTATACCAGACCAGCAGAGTCCCAAAAGCCTATACAATGTCTACTCCGTCAAGCCCTACTTCCTCCTCCTCGAAGACAGCGATGTTCGGCCGCCACAATGGTCCTGTCGCCGTTCTGGATCTCAAATCCAACCAGGTCAGGCCACTGGACTGGTCTGATGTGAAGGGTGGGTCTCGTCGCTTCTCCATTGTCCAAAAAGACTGAGCGAACCAGAACTGACATGTTTACTTGACCTAGACAAAGGGTATCCTACCCTCAAGATGCCACGCATCAAGAACATCGTTCCCATCTATCTTCCACGACCGGGCACCAACGAAGAGGAATACATTGCGACGGTCCATC
Organism: Fusarium nematophilum; assembly: GCA_033030565.1. Classification (NCBI taxonomy): domain Eukaryota; kingdom Fungi; phylum Ascomycota; class Sordariomycetes; order Hypocreales; family Nectriaceae; genus Fusarium; species Fusarium nematophilum. Next base: position 53,495 of record JAVIXY010000101.1, read on the forward strand.
TCTGGAGCCTTGGTATCGCGTACAATCTCCAGCGGCTACTTCGATCAAGCTCGGAGCTCTACGTCGTCAACTCGAAGGTTCAGGTAAGCGAAAAGGCGGCTTAGATAGGGGATGAGCTTGTTCTTTGGCGACTCTGGGATGGAAAGGATGCGCTGGTTTCTGTATCGTTTTGAGGGATTTGTCTTGGTTAGATTGTCTAGGTTAGATTGTCTAGGTTAAATTGTGTAAGCTAGATTGTAGGCCTGTAGACACTCATGCCTAAACACCGGCTTCCAGGGCGAGGGTACAATCAGGTAGTCCCCGGGTGAAGGGGTCGATGAATCGAATAGCACCCGAAGCTTCATGTTCCTACCTTGCACTACGCTTAGCAAGAAGTACGGCGCTTGCATATCTTAAAGTGCAGTGGGGTTACGATGATCTGCCTGCCGACGGCTCATCGGGCGCTGTAATGCCATTTCCACTCCAGACCGAGTATGAAGAGATGGTGTCTTCGAATAATAGGTCATCCAATTAAGCGGCAGTCTTGAGCGGGTTTCGTCCGGTCCTGCTGCTGCCGGTGAGTAAATTGTGGAGGCTGTGAAGAACTTGGGAAAAGGCGTATCTGTGGGTGACACAGCAGCCAATATTTTGCCCGGGCTTGGAGCGGCAACGAGGGCATCGACACAGCCTGATCGCTACCGGCACGAATTCTCGATTCCTGGTGATGATTGCAAAGCCAATTATGGATGAAATTCTTCAGTTGCAGTCTTATTTTCAGGCCCAGCGGCTCAAAAGGCTCGGCATAGTCAGTTGATGGGCATCGTAACTTACATGTCAGTGTCAGGCGCTTCGGCTGGGAACTCTGTCCCGTGTCTGCAGGGCACACATAGGCTATCACGCTGCCGACTTTTCAGCTTCAGCCTTAATTTCGAATAGGCGAATCGGAATGGAGCGTCCCCAGTCTTCAGCGGTTGTATATCCAAATATGGTAGGCCTGGCTTCGTCCGCAACTGGCCCACCGCAGCGCACTCGTGGATGAGATTCCGCCTTTGTTGCCTCAGCCTGATCCCTCTTTGGCGGGGACATAAGAGGACTGGCCCCTACGGAGTTGCGTCCTGGGCGCACATCTCGATCCTCAGACCTCCTTGACATCCTTGTCTCATCACTCTACCTCCATTATTAGCATTTCACTTCGCTGCCTTTTAATCAAATCTCAACATCGTTTCAGCCTTGTCTCCTGTTGCTAAACTTCTTCTTCTTCTTCTTCTTCTTTCCGTCCGGTTTGCTCAGCCTATTCTTGCAAGCACAATGGCAACAAACCCTTCAAGCACTGAAGACAACTCGCAGCCATCCACAGCGGCTGAGTCGACTAGGCCCGGAACACCGGACCCCGTCCCCCTTCGATCATTTGCGGACATCTCAGATGAGGAAGGGCCCTGGTCGCAGAAGACTGTCATTTCCTTTGGTAAGCAACGTCTAGATCCCATGCCAGGTGCATACACCACTGACCAAGGCATTTTTGCCTTTCTAGATGGTGGTGGCATTCGAGGATACTCGAGCCTCTTGATTGTGAAGAGTATCATGCTCAAGATTCGGGCGATGGAAACTGGCCACAAAGATGGCCCAATGTATGCGAGTAGCGATTATCCTTGGATGGATAACGAACATCGTGAACCTCCTACAGCGGAGGGATCGCTAGACGGCGTGGGCAAATTTCTTCCTTGCCACTACTTTGACTACATGGCTGGTACCTCTACCGGAGGGTAAGTCCGAGCCCGCAAACTTACCATTGTCTCAAGCACCCGGGCTAATAAGTGCCAACAGTCTGACTAGCATAATGCTGGGGAGGTTGCGGATGACAGTAGATGAGGCGCTGGAGCAGTATGTGAGGTTTGGCGACGCAGTATTTGGGAAGCCAAGATGGTTTAACTCTCGACCTATTAACCTTTTGCGGCCAAAGTTCTCATCGAAGCAGACTGAGGTCGCGTTCCAAGACATCATCTCTGACCGCCTCGAACAAGTTGGCGGGGACACCTCGCCCCAGGAGGCCCAAGGCCTCCAGTTTAAATCCAGCAAACACCGCACCAGGACGTACGAACACTCCCCTTCCTCTTCCTCGGCCTTTTGTTTTCTTTCTTGGAATGCGGCTAACATCTTCTTGCCATAGCCTCGTCCTTTCGTATGGGCTTGGAGCTGCGGAACGCACTTATATATGGAGAAGCTACGACTGGCACCAGGCCTTTGCAAAGCCTCAGGACTGGGAGCCATTCAACCCTGGTCCTGCGAGCAGGATGCCCATTTGGAGAGTCGCACGAGCCACGACCGCTGCGCCCACATACTTCAAACCCATCGAGCTTGGGAACCAGAGTCACGTAGATGGAGGCATACAGTACAACAACCCTGCCATCCCTGCGCTCTGGGAAGTTATCGACATGCACAACAAGAACCCAGCCTTGTTCGTGAGTATCGGGACCGGCATCGGGATGGTCGACAATGGTAACAGCCCTAACGGGGGTGGCAGGGCCGGAAGGAGAGACACAAGCCAGTCTAACAGCGTGGCCCGGAAGAAGGGACATCTAGAGATTATCAACGTCTCAAAGAGAAGGCTGACGGACACCGAGGGAGAGACTGGGTACAACGGATGGAGGCGGGAGTGCTCCAGGCACCAAATGGACAACGGGACGTATATTCGGCTCAATGTCGGTGGCGACCTTCACAAGGTGCCGCTGGATGACTGGCGTCCTTCCGAAGGCGGCGATAAGACTCTGGGACAAATCAGAGCAAAGACTAACGAGTATCTCATGCAACCATCGGTACAGGCCCTTATCGCCTCGATCGCCGATAAGCTGGTAAGCATTCGACGTCAGCGCATGCTTACGGAGCGGTGGGAGTCCTTTGCGGTTGAGGTCGAGTACCATTGCAAGATTTGCCTAGACAAGGGCGGGGTATCGAGATGGAAGTACAACGATCGTGCGGGGCTGCGGTGCCATCTTGAGGGGAGCTCTGAACATACGGCCAACAGGGGGGGCGATGACAGACCGATGACGGCCGAGGAACTTAAAAAGGCTCTCGATGATGGACGAACCACCAAGCCCGGGAATGTCGATGGAAGATAGGGCTGAGGGGAGACGTGTGTGGTCTGACTGTACACCAGCTGGTAAAATATGGGGTGATGAGGATATCAATTCAATTGTCGGCCGAGAGTGGCGGCTTGTAAGCCGCTGGGTGTCTCAAGATATTTCATATCCTAGGAATCGAGGTGGTTTTTCAAATGCCACCCACACCCCTCTACTCTCTTGGAAATGTAAGCCCAGGCATCTCAAGAATGATGTACGTGAAGCAAGTTTATTGGCAACGTCACCACACATCTCTCAATGATCATGGCTGCTGGTGCTAGAGGTAGATGGCGTCCTCCCCTTGGTTAGGCCATGCTAGAATGGGTCTTTAGGGTAGTTGTACTCCTTCCAGTTGCCTGTTCGTGGACACGAAAAATAGTGTCAAGGTCCTTTTTTTTTTTTCATCTATATATAATGCTTTGTTTGAATGGCTGGAGCCAGACTCTGATCTAGCCTTCTTGCTATGGCGACTTAGTCTCTAATTTCAAGGGAGTCAAGTCCTAAAAACCACACTTTCTGCAGCTTCAGATCTACGAAAACAGCCAATCTAGTTACATACTAAGTCAACTATTAACCCTGCTAATATTTATCAGGGCCGTAATTTTACCAAAGATATTCCCGAGCTGGGAAGTAAAGGGAAGTCTAATTAACTACATGCGCTTTCTACGCAAAAATAACTATATGCTACTTGTATATAATCAGATCCATAGGGAAGAAGTTCATAGAAACTACTTGGCCAATGGGCCATCGTGGTTGTGGTGAAACAAGGCCTAGGAGAAAGCCGACAAACCTGAAGATGACGATTCAGACGGAGGCCACTGGCCTAGGATATCATATTTTTATTCAATTTGGATACCTTTAACTGCCTCTTTTCATCTCTTTCTATCCTCCTCCACTCCCGCTCACTTCTTGGCCTCAAACGCATTGACAGCAATACCCGCAGCGCGGGCGTTCATGACAAACGCTTTGAAATTCTTGGCCACATCCGGATAGTCGTTGAGCTTCCCCTCCGCCTCCTTTCTAATGTCTTCTGCCTCCTTGGGCCACTCATCATCCAGCCTGTTGGATTTGAAGCCGATGTCGTGCAGGATCTGGCCCACCGCAGTGGCACTCTCGGTGAGCTCTTCGTACTCGCACTTGCGGAGTGTATTCTGCCCCGATAGAGGTATTCAGCAAAAGAGATGGCCGTTCGAAAAGTACGTGGCTTCATACCTGGGCATCTTGGGCATATCGGACGACGAATAGCATGGCGTCGAAGCCAGGGACCAGGACGAGCGAATCATTGAAGTCGCTGGCGCGCTGGGGGCCGGTGGGGGCGGCCCCGGCTTTGGCTGTAACAGGCATCTCTGTGTTGGGTCGAGGGTCTGGCGGCCAAGGCTAGCCGTGAATGGGTGATGATGGGACCGTATGGATGGTTTTTATGTCGAGCTGTGGGCGAAACAGTGAGGCAAAAACATCGGGAATCAGAAGACTGCGGAAATCACATGAGGTCATTTTAGTGACATTCCACTCTGCGCCACGATGGCTTGGGCGGTGAGGCTTTTCGCGAGGCGCGATTTGTTGCAGATAAAGTGACTTGCATAAGACGGAGGAATTTGGCCCGCCACTAGCAACTATCAGCTACGAATGGTGTCGTTTCTTGGAGATGGAGATATAAGTATTCTCTTTAGACTCACTACTTACCTTGCGTTCAGAGATATCAACCGAGGCTATGCCAATCCAATATATCACAGCAAGAACACCCTGGAACTCAAAATGGCGGCATCGTAGCCGCATTCAAAAACCAAATCTAACAGCAGGTTTATAGCGACATCGCGAGAAGCATCATTACGGCATCCCCACAGGTCAACAACAACAACCACAACAGCCCTTTGCGAAAATAGATATTCCGTTCCGTCGTGTCAGCGTTCAAATGGAACATCCATTTTCGCAGGGGCTGCTGTAGTTGTTGTGCTTATTTTTGGAGCTGTTATATGAAAGCCGTTTGACGCTGATGACGGTCTTCCGATTTATTTTTTATTATTTTTATTTTATTTTTACTTTATCTTGTTTTTCCTATCCTCATGCTTTATTGGCTGGGGTGGGTAGGGATTATCCTGCCAGACGAACGAGAGTTTAACACGTTGCCCTGCATATGTCGCACCAGCGAATAGCAACGCGCTGCAGGCCAAGCTGTGAAGGACTCCCTCGAGCATGCAATCTGTCTGGCTTTAGCTCAGAAGCTGTTTAAGCGACCACAGCAAAGCTGGCCTATGGACACTCAAAAGCAGCCGCGCGCCAGCATCTCGCAGGTCCATTCTCAGTTATGACTTACAAAATCGCCAAAATGTCCTCCTGATCTGTACTGAAGGAGTTTCTTCATCTCCCCTCTTCTTCCAAGTCATGAAATAAGTTTCCTCTCAATGGAAATTCTCTCTCAGGTTTCGATCCCAGTCACTCAACCCACCGCAGTGCCCACAGCACCTTGTCAAATTTGCCACGATTTCCTACCGCTGGAGGGTGGTGACTTGGCCTCGTTTTTTAATTATTACGATATCGATATCAGCCTTCTGGACGATAACTGTGGCCGTTGTTGTCTGCTGAGAGCCATTGTCCAGAAATGGCTGTCATTTGTGACAGCCGACTACGAGGGATTCGAGTACCGCCACACGATGCTTTGGCTTTATCCACAATCACGGGATGTCTTCATGGCACGTCTGGTTTATACTCAAATGATGAAGGCCGGAGCCGAGACCTCAGATGACCTTTTCTATCGGGAGATATACGTTCGGCCAGCATATGAGGTAAGGCTGTTTATACATCCAGCATTCATGCGAGCTGCCCCTGCTGACGTTTGGACTGAACTCTAGTCAGAAACGGATGCGACCACGGCAATGGGGGTGTTTTCCAAACCCAAAGGGAACCGGAAGCATGAACAAGCCGTACGGTTCTTGAAACAGATGCTCCAAAACTGCGAATGTGGCGAAGACCTCCACGGTCGCTGTCTCCAACCGATGAATCCGATCCTGCCCTCCAGGGTGGTAAGGATCGGGCTGGAAGATGGTTCCCTGCAGCTCCATGAAACTCGACCTGGAGAGATTGGCAAATACATCGCTCTAAGCCACTGCTGGGGCCCACCTGATCGACGACCGATCCGAACGACCAACGAAACACTGGCTGATATGAAGTCTTCAATCCCATGGTCGAGCCTCTCAGCCGTCTTCAGAGACGCCATCTGGCTTTGCAGACAGCTCGGAATCCAGTACATTTGGATAGATTCTCTCTGCATCACCCAGGACAGCGAACGGGACTGGGATAAGGAATCAGCCAGGATGGCACAGTATTACTCCCAAGCACACCTCACAATCGCTGTGGAGTCATCGCCAGACGGGACCGTCCCATTTCTAGAAGAGACGAGCGCTCGATGGCAGCCCTGGGTATACTCGACGGCGGACAAAGCTGGCAGGCCGTTTCCGTACGTGGTCCAGGAGCATCACGTGGCCGAGGCTCAATGGGGCGGCACCTACACCTACAGTGAGGAGGGACGCAGGTCGCTCCCTTCTCGAGCGTGGGCCATGCAAGAGACGTTTCTGTCACGTCGGGCTATTCACTTTACGCCTTCTGACATGATCTGGCACTGCCACGCCGAGAGGGTGTTCCACGGCGAACGCCGGTGGACCCAAGCCGGTGTAGATGTGCCCAGCTTGAACCCTCGGCCATTCCTGTACGATCTCGCCCGCGTTCCACTAGATCTTGAAGATTCCCAACAAGGAGCCGCTAGATTATGGAGTGTTCTTGTCAATCACTACTGCCGCCGCGAGATTACTTTCAACAGCGACAGGCTGCCCGCCTTCAGTGGCCTGGCCTCACAATTCGAGGCCGTTTTCAACCACAGATACTTGGCGGGAATCTGGGAGGCTCATCTGCCTTACGGTCTACTTTGGATGAGGCCAGAGCGGAAATACTCCGAGTTGATTTATCGAGCGTTGGAGGAGTGGGTTGCGCCTTCGTGGTCGTGGGCGTCCTTGCCTGGCGGCATCCTCGTGCAACCCGCTGCATGGGATCAGTCCTACAGGGAACTTGACCCTCCTTTCCGGCCTAAGGTCCTGGAAAGTTTCTGCGACGCACCTGAAGAGGCTCCCTTTGGACGAGTGCGGAGCGGGTACATCCTGTTGGAGGCCCCGTTGTTCAAGGTCCAGATAACGTGTACGCAGCCGTCGGACGAGCTACCCACATGGCCCCGGTACAGAGTTTCATTTGGCCCCGAGGTTGGAGATTTGGAAGACCGGGGGCCTATCTTGACCGCGGATTGCTTGCTGGCTGAGAACAATGGGAATGCTTCAAGGGCCACCGACGACTGCCAGCTGGATTACCGAAAAGATCCCTCTACATTCCAGGCGACTGGCGGGGTCGTCTGGTTGGCGGGGAATATTGAGAAATGCGTGACGGGCTTGGTACTTGGATTGGATGCGGTTTCTGGAGGGTATCAGAGACTTGGGTACCTCGAGGTCGAGAATCTGGAGTGTGGTACTTTTCCGAGCGACCCTCCTCGGAGAATAATCAAGTTGATATGAAGACTGTGTTCTAAGAAGGGCTCTTTTCTTGGTTTTAAATGCGTAATTGTCCTAGCTTCTGTACATGGCCAACACATTGTGCCCCTGAGATATCAAATCGCAAGCAGAGTGATAGAATTGTAGCAAGATTTTAAGACAGATGAGGATTGCGTCCTCCATCTGTGAGTTAATTCCCAAGCTGTCTTGATATATTTCAATGCGATGCTTAGTACTTAATGAGGAGACACATGAATAGTTAATTAAATAATTCTTTTATTTATATATTG
>JAVIXY010000101.1:61501-131417 GCA_033030565.1 Fusarium nematophilum
AGGAGACACATGAATAGTTAATTACATAATTCTTTTATTTATATATTGAATACTTTATTCTTATATATTTATATCTAAAATTATGCTACATAGAAAGTATTAAAATAATTAATTAATAAATATCGCCAAAACATCTATAGCCCTGTGAGCAACAATAAACTCGGCCTTACTTTGATCCGGTAGGACTCGATACAGTACGGATGGAATCCTTCAAATCCTAGAGCCTTGTTTCCTTGAGCATCACGCAGTCAGATCCCTCAAAGAAACCTACGGCCTCAACACCATGGATGCCAAAATTGGAAACCTACTACAAGAGATTCAACGGCAGCTGAATAGCTTGTCAGAACAGTCACGGCATGGCTATTCTTCACCGAATGATTTCGGCGTCGTCTCGCTCCAGAACGTGGGGGAGAGTTATCAGAATCAGCTCATGGAGTTTTACCAATCTCTTTCCCGTTGGTCTGCCAACAATGCACAGAAAGCCGGCAATTCGTTAAAACTTCTGCAGGTCTGATCCCTGGTTCACAGGAGAGGCTATCGGAAGGGTCACTACCCACACCACAAGGATGTCTCTGGGGGATAGCTGCATTTTCCCACTCATCTTCAACATTCCTCGATCCCGAGTGTCTCAAAGATCAATGCTTGAATCTTCAGGCCGCATGTGGACTCTCCTTCGACGAGGTGTATACTGATGACATATGGGAAAGCCCACAACTCATTGACTGGGCGAGGGCAGAACAGTCTTCGTTAATGCTGGTTCAAGGCTCCTACCAGTCAATCCACCGACTTGAGCGATTCTCTGCCGAGGTGTTCAGTTTCCTCTCTGAAAAACTACCAACTATCTCCATATTGCAAGCTCCCACTTCGGCCGAATTCTTTGTCAGCTCAGATGAAAAGGAGCTCTTACGGCAGCTCGCACTTCAAGCTTTGCAGAAAGTTCCAGTCCGTGTTCCAGTCTTCTTCTTGGCCGACATGCTTGAAGCATTCGTGCAAGCGTCGACATGCGAACATTGGTTCGGCATAATCGAGGAGATATTTCAACTATTCTCGCATCTATGTCTTGTCCTAAACGTCAGCGTTCTGGGTGGACGAGTTCAGAACGCAAGGACCTGGCCGACCAGCATTCAGCAACTCATGGCGCGTCTGCAGACAAAGTCGTCGGTATGCTTGCGAGTTTTGCTTGTCACGACTTATCCTATTTGGCTGGAGTCTGAAGCATTGCCACTTATGTCCGTTGGGTTAGCCCCTGAATTCGCTTTGAATCATGATGGAATGAGCGGCGTCCTAGATGTACCGCCTCAGCGATATCTACCAGTCCACTTGCCAAATCCCGGTCTTGTCAGATCAGAAGCACCTTCACCGACACAGCCTCTCAACGCGACACTGAGAGGAGCCGACATTGAGAGACATGACTCAACCCATCTAGCCCCTCCACCAACCCGTCGATACCACGCCGACATTGCAATTTTTTGCGCCTTGACACTCGAAGCAGACGCTGTGGAGGCGCTCTTCGATGAAAAACCGACTAAAAAGTGTAGTCGCGTGGAGGGGGATACAAACACCTACTCGCTTGGTGTCATCGGCCGTCACAACGTCGTGCTGGTCCACATGCCTGGCATGGGTACCCGCCACGCAGCCGCTGTAGCAGCGTGCTGCCGTATGACTTTTGCGGGGATATCCCTCGCCCTGGTCGTGGGGATCTGCGGCGGCGTTCCGTTTGCCCGTGATGGCACAGAGCTTTTGCTCGGGGATGTGGCAATCAGCGAGGGGCTTGTTCTCTACGACTTTGGAAGGCAGTTCCCCGACGGTTTCAGGAGGAAGGATGGCGTTATGGACAGTGCTAGGAAGCTGTCGGTGGAGATCCTGGGCTTTCTGGCGAAGCTCAAGGGCCGCAATGCACGCAAGAAACTCCAGGAGAGGACGACTTTATACCTGGGATCAGTGCGCCAGAAGCTTGAGGATTCAGCAGCATATCCTGGCATGAATGAGGACACCCTTTTCGATTCCGCGTATCGCCACAAGCACCAAGACTCCAGCACCTGTGCCGAATGTGCTACCTCAGATGGGCCGATGGGCATGGTTTGTGATCTGGCCCGCACGCAGACCTGCAAGGCGGTGAAGTGCGATTTTGGAAGAACAGTGGCTCGCCAGCGCTTGAATACATCTTCACAAAATGCCGGGGGTCGACAAGGTGATCCCGACCCGGCTGTACACTTTGGGATGTATGCTTCGGGGGACAAGGTCATGAAGTCTGGGAAAGACCGGGACCAAGTTGCGCAGAGTGAAGGCATCATAGCCTTTGAGATGGAGGGTGCGGGGGTGTGGGAGGTTCTGCCCTGCCTTATCATCAAGGGGATCTGCGACTATGCTGATAGCCACAAGAGTAAGAAGTGGCAGGGTTATGCTGCCGCCACGGCCGCAGCGTGTACCAAGGCATTTCTGGAGGACTGGCGGGGATAGCGTACCTGAGAACAATCCAAGGCTTAAATTGAGTAGTTGATTTTTAACAAATTGCCATCGTTATATCCATGCATTATATTCGTAACCCGCGGCATAGTACAAAGGCGTGGATTATCAACCGCCCCAAACAGTGACAACTGGAATATTCCTCTACGACGCTCGTCACTGGCTGATAATAGTAGGTGCATAAGAGTTATCAGATGATCCTCACCAGCCTTGATTCCACTGTGCTCATCTGGGGCCTTCGGCCACACTCCTGGGTGTAGTGTATCGAAAATAGCCCAATGACGGGGAAGGTCTCAAATAGCTTCGTGCGGCTTCTTCAATGGGTCAATATTGTCGACTTCCCCAGTGTTTGCCACTGGGCCTGGATACTGAGAAATCGAGAGTGTAGGAGGCCAAAACTGATAACCCCCTGCCGCCACGCAGCCTGATGGGGTTGGGGCTGAGCGGGTTGTTGGACCACAGCCAACCACCCGTCTTGATCCTGGCGTTAGCCCAGCAAAGTGCAGATTAGGCATCCATTACGGCTGAACACCCAGCCAGCGACGTGGCACCTTCACTGTCGTCTCTGGTCTGCTCCTCCATCACCACGTAGCAGCCATCCATCGCAGTCGCCATGCCACCTCTCCCTGCCGGTAGACCTTTGGGCACGCTCAGACAAGACCGAAACTCGCGACAGAAGACTCATACAGCGGTCGAGGACCGCAGAGACCGTTTTAGCACGACAGGAGATAGTCTCATCGATCCGCCTTCGGCAAGTGACGATGGGAGCGAAGATGAAGCCGGTCAGGAGATATATATCCTCGAGGGTTGTCCTACTGATTGTTTCAAGACCCAGATGACCTTGTTCGGCGTTCCCGGACGCGCCGCCGGCCGCCCATGATGGTAGACTGGCGCAGTGAGCTCTGCAGCTTTCTGGAAATGCCAACCACCTGCACCGACGATGACATCCTCGAAGAGCTCGAAGCAGCATCTGAGCGCCAGAGAGCAGCTAGCCGCTTGATTAGCTTGGTGTCTGTCCAGCAAGGACCCCCCAGGCTTCAGGTGATGTATCGGATTGGATGCGAGATGTCCCATGATGAGGATGGTCTCTACCTAGACAAGCCCTGGGTTGTAGAGAGTGGACCTCACCAAGCTCATCTACGCGGCAGCAAAATGATCCAGAACTTGGAACTATACCGGGAGAGGAACAAGGATATTACATGCATCGTCTATCACAACTACAAGTGTTGTGGGAGCTCACCTCCTGTTCCAAATCCGAGTCACTCGGAGAGTACGTATGGAGTAGACCCGGCATCCCTATTCGTCGGGGAATACGTCTCCATTGTTTCCGACGAGCTCAAGATGGCGCTGGCTCAGCTCGCCAATGGGGCACTGCAGGGGATCCCCCATCCGAACTTTGAAGGAAGCGATGCCCAGCACATCGCCCACCCGTATCTCTGGTGGTTCCACCGCCGCGAAGACATACAGCTCTGCAAAGCGGAGCTTGACCCGGCATCTCGGCATCACATTGACGTTTTACAAGCTTACTTGGAGAATCGCCTTGGCCAGGAATGGGCCGTGGTGGATGCCTTGGTGGGCAAGAAGAGAATCACCGCCCAGTTTCTGGAATACGTATTTGCAAGTCACACGTGGCTGAGAAGATCCCTTTCTAAGCTAATCAACTCACAGGTTCCGGATGAAATAGTTATTTCGAGACTGGAGGGCAACTCTGCTGCCCTGCTGCAAGCGTTTGCCACAACTGGCTGGCTTGAAATTGACACGAGCACGCGGCTTGACGAGAAGACGGAGCGTTCCACCAAAGCCAAGTTCCATGCGTCAATCAAGGCTGCTCATTGGGTGTTTGATGGTAATTTCCAACGGGTTACTACTCTCCTCGACCTCCCTTACCTACCCTCATTGACAAAAGAGTTCTCAATCAATGACATGCCGGTTTATCCAATGAGATATGCCAATGATGACATGGTCTTGGCCCTTCGAGAACGCGGCAACATGTTTTGGAGATGCCGCCATCGCAACTACGTCCGCTCCGTGGGCAGTGCTGAGGATGGTCTTTACGGTGCTGTAGGTGTTTCAGTACAGACTATCCTGTGCTGCTCTAGCTGACGGACATGGCAGTCCGACTCTCGTTTCATGATCGATACTGCGGTCTATAAGCAGATGCACCCGTCTGAAGGAAACGAATCAGCACATGCCCCATACCGCGATGATCTTGGGCCTGAGGCGATGGCACAGGATGATCCACTACCAGATCTGAAAGATGCGTTCTTCATGTGCCTCCCAACGACACTTTCCGGGTTCAACATGCAGAAGAAAGAATGGGGCAAGTTAAACCCAGACACCCGAAGCCATGCGCGCAAGTCGTCACTAATGTAGCACCTAGTTAGCCTGGAAGTTGGGCTCATTGAAGAAGTCAAGTGGAACGAAGAGGCGTTTGATCTTCTAGTTATGGAACCCGGAACAAAGGAGCTGGTTGAAGCCGTCGTCACGAATCACGTGTACGAAGATAGGAGCGCCGATGTCATCCGTGGGAAAGGGAACGGGCTTTTTATTTTACTCCATGGGTAGGAATCTTTCTTGGGAATTCCATGACGCGACCAAGAGCTGACCCAGGGACGCAGAGGTCCTGGAACCGGCAAAACGCTTACGGCCGAAAGGTATGTTTGTTTGTTCCCCTCTGTCAGTGCTCTTTGTAACTGGAACATAGCGTCGCCGAGATTGCGAAAAAGCCCCTTTATCGAGTCACTTGCGGCGACATTGGTACCAAGGCCGATGAAGTAGAGCGTGTACTGGAACACTAAGTACCTTCAGACTCTAATCACTATAGCATACTAACCTGTGCAGTACCTGGAGGTGGTCCTTCTCCTTGGAAAGACATGGGGTTGTGGTATAGCTGCCCGTCATGATGTAGCTTCTTGTTCAGTGCTGACTGTCCTGTGTAGTCGTTCTGCTAGACGAAGCAGACGTGTTCCTGGAACAGCGTAAGCTTGACAACCTCGATCGAAATGCCTTAGTCTCAGGTAAACCCCAAACCACTCCAGTCGGGTGGGGCATGTCAAGTTGACCAAATCTTCCGTAGTCTTTCTCCGGGTTTTGGAATACTACGATGGTGCGAAGTTTCCGACCCTTTGGATCTCGCGGTTACTCCCGCTAACACAATCACTCGAAGGCATCTTGATTCTTACGAGCAATAGAGTAGGCATCTTTGACGAAGCCTTCAAGTCGCGAATCCAGCTAAACCTACGCTACAAGAACTTGGACAGGGAGCAACGGCGCCAAATCTGGGAGAACTTTATTAACCGCCTCGAAAGGCTTGAGCTCGAGCGCGACAAGCGGTCTGATGCTGCCCAATCCTCTGTCCTCCATTTCGGCGGCCCGCAGTCGAGTCCTAGGTTCGGGGTAGACATTAAAGGCATGCGTGAGGGCCTCGAGAAGCTGTCTGGGCCGCCTCTCAATGGCCGTGAAATCCGCAACGCGATTTCAACCGCAAGACAGTTGGCTACATTTCACAAAGAGAAGCTGGGGTTAAAGCATTTGAACGCCGTGATTGCTGAGGCAAACAAGTTTGAGGAGTATCTCAAGACTGTCAAGAAGGGGTTTTCCGCGGATCAGATCAAGAACGCTCAACAAGAGAGGTAAAATGCTTTTTGGCCCTGTCCACACATGTTCATTAGCTAGTTTTCTTAGCCAAGACGGCCGTGATAACGAGACAGCGCTCTGTTACCATGATCAAGGCTGGTAGCCCAGCATCCCTCAAGATGACCGGTGGTGCAATAATAAGATAATCCGAGGTGAAACGGATTAAACAGACGTATCATCAATGCCGTAACTGTCCGATAGAGTAAGCTATGCATCGGACTCATGATAGAGAATTAGGTAATCACTTACTTCGAGTGCATCCCTCGCAGCCCAAAGAGGAATAGTATATAGGCGTATCCAATCTGACACACAGCCCCAGTGAAGACCTGAGATTCTACCCAGGTCTCGCTGTGGCTGAGGAAAGGGGCCGAAAATGTTGATAGACCATCTATTGGCCAGTCGCACGCTTAGTCAACCTCTCTCGCGCATCACCTCGCGCACTGGATTCGACAGCCTGACGAAGACCTTTTTGTTTCTCGTCACGACTGGGTCGTCAAGACGCACGCTGGAGCCATTACCCTCGCCCTATGTATCGCCCTGGCCGGCAGCTATCCTCTTTGATTCCGTGTCTCAAGCTCGCTGATCGCACCGCTGGCTCTCTGCCCTACCCGATACCGCCTGCAGTGGAACATCACCAGATCCGAGTTGGCCTTTCTAGGCACCGATGAAAGCACAAGCCGTACTCGGTTGAGCGAAAACAATTGCCCTCTTCGGGAGCCGCAATATATGAACACGATCAGACAAGAAAACACGCTCCTCAGAGTTAGGGCGTCGTACTTCAGAGGGTGGAGGCCGAGGGTCTGGATGTGGTGGATTCCTCGTCTGTCGAGCCGCGCGAGGGAGATCTGACCAACAGGCAGCCCGAACTTGGCGGGTTTACCTCCCGATCTCCTATCCCTCTCCTTATGTTCCTTGGGCGTGTTAGCTCCCCTCTCTACAGAGTATCATGATTTTTTGCTGCCAACAAGTAAAGACATATCATAATCTAGCCGTTTGACGACATCATGAGCCACCATTACGATCCGACGAGGGATGATACAACATCCCGAGCCAAGAGCCCAAAACAGTAGGTCCTTCAGTCAATGCGAACAGGTCCTGCGCTCACAGGTTGCTTGCAGGCCGCCATCACTGCGGTTCCGGTCTTCCTACTCCCCCAGTCCCGGAGACCTTTCGTCTTTTCGTTCTTCGAAGGCTGACAGGGCGCGAAAAGCTGCAAAATCCAGTCGTTCATCCCACCGCGGAAGCGTAATGACCGGTGGAGCTCTAGCACAAGCTCGTGGGCTATCTTTGGTTTCTTCAGCTCCCAGCAATTATACCATCTCTCAAGACCACACCGCAGGCGAAGAGGCTCGCCGGTTTAGTCTACTTGCAGGCCTCGGGAAGAAACTCGCACTGCATAGACGTACTCTTAAACAGGTCGAGGGAATCACAATAGGTCACCGGTCGGGCTTTACGAGGACATCTGAGAACAACTATACCGCCACCGCTTGGCCTGGAATAATGCGACCTCGTAGCTCACATCCTGGTCAGTCACTAGATGGACAGACGACACTGCAGATGAGGACCGGGCCTTTTGCAACATCGCCCGCTTCTCTGAAGCAGGATCCTAGGCAGGGTATGCAAGTACAAGAAATTGAGATGGCTAATGCCTGGGTATGTTTAAATCCAGGACTGCCCATCGCGATCTTGGTTGCTGACAGACTCCAGCTTGGCCTTCCCTCTAGTATTAGCAGTGAGATAGGGCAAGCTAAACCCATCTCCTCTGACGCATCTCGCGGGGGCGGGACCATCTACGGCAGTGATGACGAACACAGCCGAGTCGTGAGCTTGAGTTTTGACGAGCCCTCATCCGGGGGCGATGCGTCCTATGATACACGAATGGTTACCGCCTACGAGACAGGCTCACCTCCAGTGGCTGCCGCCCGGGCCGGTCCTCCTTTGCGGACCCCTGGGCTGCCTATGGCATGCCCCCTTGTCTGCGAGTTCGTCGGCTTCGTGGGGTGTGACGCCGTCTTCGACCCCGACGACGAGGCGAGCTGGGTCGCGCATATTGCAGGCAGTCACCTCCGTAATATCTTCCCTCTGGTCTGCATATGCTGGTTCTGCGACGTCGGCGAGTTCAAGGCCGCATCTAGCAGCTATGCCGACCGGGAGGCCTGCTACCGCGATAGGATGCGGCATATCGCGGGGCACTTCCGCAATGGGTGCTCTATAGACCAGATGCGTCCTGACTTCTGGTTCCTCGATCATATACATGACCATGGCCTTATTACCGAGGATATGTTCCAGTGCGCGATGCGGTACCATGAATTGCCGCGGATCCCGAACCCCGGTCGAATGGACGAGGACGCGGCCAAGAAGAAAACCACCAGAATTGCGGATGGGCTAGTGCATAAAAGGTCTTGACAGCGATGAATCCTCTCTCGACATAAGGAGTACGCACTCAACAGCGAGCGGTCTGGACTCGACAGGACGCGATAAGAACAGTACAGGGGACTGGGCCCAAAGCTAACCTTATTCGAAGGTGTTTCCATTATGAAACTGTCCTAAGATTGAAGAAAAATGGGTTTACATGGTCTGGTTTGATAGCTTGGTTTGATAGTCCGTTTTGCCCTTGCTCGTTGTTTTCTTTGGCCCTTGTATCTACCCCTCCGATCAAGACAGATGGCCAGAGGACCATTCGCCAACCGCGCAGGGCATTGTGTCTCCTATTGTCTACAGTTTAGTTAATACAAGTGACCGTGAAGAAAAAGTGTGTGCTGTCGGTAACTATTTGGGTTGCATCTCGAACGGCCCACATCCCAGCCTTGACGGCTGCAGTTTACATCCGTCAAAGTTTAACGCCATAATGCCCACGACCCATATTTCTCGGCCTCAGCTACGTCCCCGGGTCCGCAGCCCATTAATCAGTATTCCAAGACGTCGATTATTAAACTCCGCTCAGACGCGGCTGTATTATACTACCGAGCGTCGCCATCGCTCGACCGCCTAGGTATAAAAGTCGTTCCATCCACACTCCTTCATGATAACAACACACATCTCTCTTATCATCCAAACTTGAAACAACTATCTCGTTCACTCAAAAACACTTACAATGACTGTCATCGCTGTCGCTGGAGGCGCGGGCAAGCTCGGCCGTGCCATTGTTGAGACCCTCGTTGAACAAGGTCAGCACGACGTAGTGGTGCTTGCTCGAGAGGTGAGTACAATTACAACTCGAACACCAAGAACAAACATCTCATTCAGCCGCAGGCCAAGGACCTCAAAGGAGCCCGGGTTGTGGCCGTGGACTATACTGATGCCAGTAGCCTCGCTGCCGTGCTTGAGAGCAACAAGGTCGAGACTGTCATCTCCACCATCAATGCCATGGGAGACGTCTCGGCTGAATTGAGCTTGATCCGAGCCGCTGAGAAGTCTGGGCCTACCAAGCGATACATCCCCAGCATCTGGGGCATCAAGTACACCCCTGAGTAGGTCGTTACCTCTTATTAGACCTTGCACGAGATTGACCGCTTAAGGATCGCATCATACTTCCCCATCGCCCAGGGCAAGCTTGATGTCATTGCCGCTCTGGAGGCCACAACCCTCGAGTACTCGGCCGTGGTGAACGGCTACTTCGCCGACTACTGGGTAGTCCCCAAAGTAAAGTCCTACCAGGACCCCCTCCCCCTCGTCGTCGACATCCCCAACAACTTTGCCGCCATCCCTGGATCGGGCAACGAACTCATCACCTTCACCCACACGTTTGACATCGCACGCTTCGTCGCGGCCCTCGTCGGCGCACCAAAGTGGGACAAGGAGTCGTACATTATCGGCGACAAGGTCTCGTGGAACCAGTTCGTGCAGTACGCCGAGGATGCCAAGGGCGTCAAGTTCACGGTCAAGACCGACACTCTCGAGGAGCTGAAGCAGGGCAAGATCACGGAGCTGCCGTCTCACCCGCACTTGTACCCTTTCTTCCCAAAGGAGATGCTGCAGGGCTTGTTTGCTGCCTTTGGGCGCATGTTTATAGAGGGGAAGTTTGATTTCAAGCCTGAGCGGACGCTTAACGAGCAGTTCCCTGAGGTGAAGGCGCGCAAGGTCAAGGATCTCATCTTTGAGGCTTGGAAGCAGTGAGGTCAATGGCTTTGATCTATATCTCGAGTGTAAAAACAGGTTAGGGAACCTGCAGACGAAATACAGAGATTGCTATTCTGAAGAAGATGCCCGATTATTCTCGGATGTAAATTAATTCCGGCGCTTGTCGAATTACGAATCAAGGGGCGGACATGGTGGGGCTGACAATCCGATGACCAAGATAGCCAACGAACCTTGAGCCAGTCTCGAACATTTAATTAGCAACCATCAACCCTGCCAGCTGTAACCCTCCGTCTATGAACCCCGAGGCCGTCAACGTAGGAGGCATGATGGAAGGCCAAGACTCGGCCGCTACCTCGCATAGACGGACTCCAAATGTAAGTTGCCAATCGAGCAGTAACATGAATCTACGATGCAACGTCTGAACCCAACAGGCTTGTGTTCGGTGCAAAAGTCGAAAGATTCGATGTGACGGCAAACTGCCCAGCTGTGAGAGATGCGTCAAGTCCAAGACAACGTGCCGCTACGACGAGCGGAAAAGAAGAGGGCCGGGCAAAAGGTGCGTTCTCGCGGCCTCATATACACTCTGAAGCTAAATCCGAGTAGCAAGCAGTACATAAAATCACTTGAACAACGGCTCAAAGAAGTCGAAACAGCACTACAAACGGGCCCTGTATCTGATGAAGGCGATGCCCACAATAAAGACAACGATATCAATGATGCACCCACAGCAGCAGACAGACTCCAGGCTCTTACATCCAGATGGCCGAGAGAAATCACCGCAAACATCATCAACGCCCAGCACCACATGAGATATTTCGAGCGAACGACCTTTGTTGCACTGCCACCAAAACTTCACGCCATCCCCTTCATGACCAGCGCCCTCGGGGACATCAACCAAGTGTGGCCGCTCTTCACCCTCCGTGAGGTTCTGAAACTAGTGGATGAGCAATACGCTGCTGGGGTATCAAACTGCGACGACAACCCTACTCGCTGGGCTATGTTGAATGCTCTCACCGCCATGGGTGTCCACTGGAAAGTCGACAACAGAGCTACGAGGGAGCTGTTCCCCATGTCATGGGCATACTTCAAAAACGCCTACGCCATCTTCCCAGAGCTGCTGATGCAAGGCGCCGACATAGAAGCTTGTCGAGCGATCGTTGTCATGGCGCTGTTTATGCAGGGGACGGCGGATGCGCAGACTTTCACCAACTTGTTATCCTCGGCATCGCAGATCGGTCAGTGTATTGGCTTGCATTTAAATAATGTGTGCAGCGAACCCGCCGAGGCAGAGAAACGCAGTCGAATGTTCTGGTTGATATACATTCTGCAGTGCAATGCGGCAATCAAGTTTGGACTTCAGGCGCCAGTTGGTGAAGTCGACGTCCAGCTTCCCGACCAAGAGCCCGCAACAGACAGTGTTGGAACGAATATCCTCAGGCCCATGTCAACACTGGCCCTCATTCAGTCGAGAATTCATCGACAATTGCACCCCGGATCAGCATTATGGAAAGACCACGAGGGAATGCTTCAGGCGCTTACACAACTGGACAACGACCTTGAAGCCTGGCGGGCGGGACTACCGGCTGAAATTCGACCTCCATCTACGCCTCGGGTGGTTGATCCAGGCATCGTGCAGTTGCACTTTACCTACTACGCTTCTACCTGGAAGATTCACACAGCCAGCTCCAAATTCCAGGGGCTGCTAGCCAGAAGGGAACCTCTGCTACTGCTGACTTCGCCCTCTCCCACAAAGGGCGCCCGAGCCACGATTCATCTGTTACAAAGCCTGCCGCCACAGCCCTTTGCTTTTCTATGGTAGGACCATCTTTCACCTGTGCCCTGTCGATGCTGATCTCCCTAGGCAAATCATCTGCTACCCCGTCTGCGCTGTCTTGATCCTCGTTGCATCTATGCTCAAAAACCCAGGAAGCCCCGAGGCAGGCTCAAACGTCGAGTGGATGGGCAAATTCGTCAGCTTTCTGCAAGAATTTCAACTGCGAGAGGGCTGCGATTTGGAGAGCCTCATCGATGGGTGCTGCAGGCTATACGATATTGCATCTTTTGCAAAAGACAACGTCCAAGGTCAACGTAGTTGGGAGAGGAATGATGAGGCAGTGCTACGACAGCAGTATAGAGTATGTTCCAGCGGCATTGGAAGCGGCGAGTGCTAACATCTGTAGGACTTGTACATGCGCTTGCGAGGCTCTACGGACCCGATGGAGGTTTCACAGGGGCTTCTAACTAATATGCCATTGCTACGCGCCAAGGCGGCCGAGGTGTTCTCTGGCGTATTTGAGGAGCCGTCAGGGGATGGGTTTGGGTCGTGGGTTCCCGAAGTGCTGAAGCCGAGGACTTTTAGCTTCGTATTTGGACCCAAGGGATCATAGAGGCCGGCCGTGGAAATATTGAAGCGTTCCTGTCGGCCCCCTTGATTCAGTCCTGCTAGGCTGTAGCTTTGTAACGTCTTGACTTTAGGAATGATATAAAGTACATTGCCGTATTCTGAAGGCATATCCAGTCATTTCTTGGCATTGACTATCATTGGCTCACATCTCCACGCAAGCCTTGTCGAGCTGAACAAGTGATTGCAAGAATGGGCTGGATGGCGCACCTTCAGCTGATGGATGCCTAAGGAAAAGAGGCGTTCAAGAGGGGTCCGAGGCTGGGGAGGCTAAAAAATACCTCAGCTAAACATTGATGAAGCACATCATACACCGAGTGAGCAGGAAAACATGTCCGAGAACCTCTCAACGAAACTCCCAGATTCGGGTGCCACGGACTCTAACAGACAAACCACAGGGCTGACCACCAATCACGGTGCTGGTGGACCGCCAGTGGAGAACCAAGAGTTCCAGGGATGTCGATGCTGCTCAGGCGAATTCAGATTCAAGATCAACGACACGACACTGAGCATCTACGCGGGACCTCCATCAAAGGGCGACGAGTACTGCGCCGTGTCCTACGTCTGGGGAAAGGCAGACCCGCTGGCCATCCGCTGCCAGAAATGCAGCAAAACCACCACGTTCCCCATGAGCAGCATTGAAAAGTTCCGGAGGCTGCTCCGTCTTGGAGCAGAGGATCTCAGGCTCTGGGTCGATGCGCTATCCATCGATCAGTCGGATGAGCAAGACATTGCCCGGCAGGTCGCGATAATGGGCGACATCTACAAGAACGCAGCCTACGTCGGCGTGCTTCTCCCCGCCGAGGACGAGCCGCTCTTCTCGGCTCTACAGAACGCGACACTCGCTGCCCAAGTCATAAGCGTCGAGCGGTACGAATATTTCAGGCAAAACGTGGAACTCGGCTTTCTACAACGGGATAAGGAATACACCGTCCTGGATCTCCTGGACGGACGGCCCCTGCGTCCCGACTATGAGCCCGTCTGGGAGCTCACTCATTTCCCGGAAACGACATGCTCCGAGCTTGTCAAGGTGTTTTTCGACGGCGTGTGGGATTTCTGGAAGGGACTCGATCGCTCATCGTATTGGCGCCGTGCCTGGACCTTTCAAGAGTGGGCGCTGGCACTGGATCTTGCCATCCGATGCGAGTCCCGGGGAGGAGACACCATCATGAGTCCCAAGGCTGGCATCATGCACGCCGCGGTGTTGATCGCCCGGTACAAGATGCATCATAACCAAAGCGCCGAGATAGATGTGGGAGGACCCAGGGGGGAGATCCTACCGAGAGTGGACATCATCAGAAGCCTTTTTCCGATGGAGGATTTCTACCTTGCCGACCACGAAGTTGACGAGGAAGTGCTTGCGCAATTGACAAGAGCACCTCAGTTTGCTCTCAACTTTTGGCGCAAATCAACCGATGCGCCTCTCTACGGCCTCAGGGAGACTCTTGAATCGAGGGGGCCCGAGGACAAGTTTCTGGCACGGCTGAGCCTTATGCTGAGTGCGTTGGGGGTGGTGAAGAAACAGGCCAGGTTTGAGGCCGACCTTGTCTGCTGCTGGGCATCCATGTGCAACATCGAATATGAGTATTCAAAACACGACTCCTTTGTTGTGGCGCTTCACAAGGTTCTGGTTACGCTGCGGAAGAGAGGAATCAGGATATACAACTTTGTGCCCAACACGGAGGGGGCGTCTGGGGAGGTTGACAGGGCTTTTCTCGACTACGCCACGGCCCATACGCTATCCAACTCGGACAACTTTGCTCGGATTCCTGGCCTGCCTGTCTTTACTGGGGCGATGGATACGTGCCGTCATCTCAGATCCGTCGTTACAAGCACGTCTACCACGGCTTGTCTCGCCGGACAAGGGGTATCTCTACGACGTGTCGTGGGAGGCAGACTGGTGGATCACTTGACAGCAAAACTATCAGACTGGGATGCCGTTGAGCGGGCTTTCCTACCACGCGTGACAGGCGTTGTGGTTGAGGTTGGGAATGCCGTGGGGGACCTCCCTCACATGACAGTCAAGAAGACACTTGAAGAGCTTGCTTCAGAGCATGACCTCAGCCAGTACGTGTTCGCCCCTGTCGACATTCCGCAGCCAGATAAGGATGGCAAGGTTGGGAATCTCATGCACGGGTTCTTCTGGGCGGTTTTCAAGGCCAAGTTCCGAGGCCAAGAGTTGTTCGTTGCGCTTGAGGAACTGAACCAGACGTTGGTTCTTGCAACTACCTCCGGAGGCGTGACGAGGATTGTTGCGTATCTTGTTTTGACAGACTTGCAAGCTGGATCGCATCTGCTCACGGTGGATGGGGAGAGTACTATCCGGTTTACAATGAGGGTGAGGGAGAGGGCGGATCAGGGGTTTACGGACCCACGTGTTGGAACTCGACATTTCGTGGCTCGTATCAAGATTGAGGAGGATAGCATTGTAGCTTATTGAGATGATGATCCAGTCAGGTCGCCTCTTGGGGGAGGGCAGGTAGGTGATAATGCGTAATAATGACTTGATTGATGCATTTAATAGACTTGTTCGAACTGACCGTCTGTGGCCTGGCCGTTGGGTTCCCAGGATAAAGCTTAGACTTTCGTATGTTGCGGAGTTGGTTGTCGGTTGTGTACATGACGTCAGGGCGACCTATCTAGAACAGCGAATACGAGAACTAGGTACTTGTTGATGAGAGACCATGCAGGCCCGTCCGCATTACTTGCGCATTTGGTCCAGAACAAGGAAGCAGGATCTGAGTAATTCGCATGACGGTCGGGTTTCAACTCCTTAACTTGAGAATAGAACCATGGAAAGAGACTGGGTATCAAGTCCAGATTCCGATAGAGAAACCAGTCACAAGCTGCCCATAGGAGATCAAGGTCCAGAATGCGTTTGAATTCTTGGTCTGACCTGTATTGCCACTGTAGCTAATGGAATCAGATCTTTCAAAGTCTAGTCATCAACCCTGGTCCGCGACATCCGGCACTCAACAAGGATACCACATGACTCGGAGACGAAACTCAAGCGTACTAAGATCTATTTCCGTTTCTAGAGCTGAGCTACCGCTAAGCCTGGGCTGAGGAGGTTAGAGCTTGGGACACATTTAGGGTCCTTAAAACTGCTCTAGATTTATATCCCACTTTTAGGGCCTTTAAATACATCGCACTTCATATGAGATAGGTGCTAGCCTAACATTTAATCCAGTACGTGATATCCTAGGATATGCTATATCGTAGCTTGTTCTATCCCAGGCCATCCAATATTCTAGGACGTTCTACCCCAGGACATTCAATATCTTAGGACATTTTTTTAAAGACATTTAGTAGCCCAGTGACTCATTAGCCATTGTAGTCATATGGGCCGACCAAATCGACTTCACCGGGCTGCCCGTCGTCGAAATACGAGCTGCAGGGCAAGCCGTTGCGTTAATTGCGCATGAGACATAACATATCACCGCACTCCACAAGCGATGATTTGCCAGACATAATGCGATCGCCTCGGCGTTCTATAATAAATGACTAGAGCATGTTGAGGAATGGGAACCGTCACAATATCTCGAAGGAAAACGGGCAGTTGGGCGGTGCTGCTGCACCCTTCAAATGTCGCTGGGCAGTCAAGCACCATATCACACGCTTTTAGTACGAACAGTTGCCTACCCGAGGTAGCATCTCGGAGCCTTTACTGACGCATCTTGACATTATGGTAGGGTTATTTTTAGAGCTGTGGATCGTCTGGCGACTCTAGCTTTGCTGTTCAGTACTGGGCTGTCACAGCGGCTTGGGTTTCTCGTATGTCGAAGACAGCATTGGGACAGCAGTCGGACAAACATTCAGCCCTAGCCCAGCTTCCTCGGATTTACTCGACTTGTTCAAAATGATTGAGATTTGCACTGGAAAACCGACTTCGCTGGGGTGTGTCAAAAAGACCCGGGGCAGTGTTGATGGTCGTTGAGAGCACAGGACAGAGCTAGCTTGGTTTCCGAGCCCTGAAGCGCCGTCAGTGAACGCTGTCAACTATATCCTTTTGGAGTTCTCACGGATATTACAGTGGGAAGAGCCGAAAAGGTATTTCACCACCAGCAGTCAATTACACGGGACTACTTGGGATATCAACAAACCAGGATGCAACGTAGAGTTCACCACCACGTTCGCACCGAAGGTAACGATATATGTCACTTCCTAATTAGGGAACTCATTGCGAAGCCAATTGAATGCAGGCCGCTCAATCCAATCTCTAACGTGACCACTTGGAGTCCGAGGGACGCCCCAGGACGGAAACGTCGGCGTTGATGTGGCTGGGGAGGAGGACGTTGTCGTGATTGAGGCTCCGTCTGTAGAGAAAGACCTTGAACGTCAGGAGCACAACCCCCCTTCAACGCGTCTTGTGCTGATTGACCATCGATTGCATCGAGATCTCGAGGCATTCGCGCAGCTAGCGCTAGAGAATCAGGACCTTCGCTGTGAGAATGCGTAGGAGTAGTCACTTTCATCCCCCTCCTTTCCTTGACTGTCTGGGCAACAGTGTGGACTGAACGTTGAGTTGACCTGGTAAATACACTTGAACTAGATATTTATATATCTAATTACTTGAGCCCACAGATATATATATCTAACCACTTGAACCCATGTAGCACACAATAAGACGGAATATCTCAAGTCAACAAAGCTTAATCAGTCTTTGCTTTCCCGCTGTTACAGCAAGCTCGACCGATCTTATAAGAGAGCGCGCCACAGGATGCAGTAGTGCATAGCTTGGCTCGTCTTGAAAAAAAAAGGATGAGGGGTCCTCTACCCAGCCCGGCTGGATAGCTCCCTGATGGATATGAATCTTTCGATACTGAATTTGACATGCGCCAACACGGCAGAACGCCACAGGCATACCAGCTCCAATAGTCTTGATACAAGCGACGGCAATGCATTGCATATGTTCATCAGTTGCGAAAAGAGGAACAAGAGCAATTCCTCTCTTCACTCGCTCGGTGATCTGTTCCTTGGTGCCTTCTAAATCGAGATGCGTATCAGCAAAGCTATAGCCTTCTTGTAACGTAAAGCCACCAACTGTGAATTCAGACACAACGTCTTTATCCCACTCTACTCCAGTGATGGGCACCAGAAGCCCTCTGAGTAGCACTGCTCCATTGGCTGTAGTTGCAGAGCTACCGTTAGAAACCGAGTCTGGAAACCTCGCCACACTGGCAAAGTGCTTGCGGATCTTCACAGGATGGGGGCAGATAACATCGCTGTCGGCAGACAACCAAGACCAGCTGGGAGCTCGACCAAAGGAAGACTCCAGCGGATAATGGAGTATATCATGACGACCCCTAGTCCAAGCAAGCTGGTAGATAAAGGTGCTCTTCCAGAGGCCGGCAAGATAAGTATCTCCTCGCGCCTCCTCAACTGTCTTGGCCACGCCGGCAAAAGCAATAAGCTTGTTCTCGGTAAAGGTGAGGTTGGTCTGGCTATACTTTATGATAATTTCGTTCCAAGCTCGGCGGAACTCGAGGAGGTCGGTTGCCGAAGCATTATCGGCAAGGTCGCTCTTTGACTCTCTCATCATTCCTGGAGGCACTCGCTTGGGAAACATCTCGAGGGCGCTAATCTCGTGACATTCCCAGGCGAGTTGCCGCTCCGCAAAATGTAAAATTCTGGGAGCAAGAAATCGTTCCTGGAAGACCCAGCCTCGTTTCTGCAGAGGTGCTCGTTCGATATCATCATCCCATATGTCATTGTCCACGATCCAGGTTTTTCGGAACCGCCGCTGAAACCTTTTGAGTTTTGCCTTTGGATTGCCAACTTTGAAGACCCTAACCTTTCTCATGCAAGGTAGGCTGAGAAACATCGGGTCAAAGGGATGGTCTGATTGATCGAGAAGAGACCGAGTATCATCATTGGCCAGGGTTGCAGAGATGTTCAGAAATGAATGAGAATAGACCTTACTCATCAATTGAGCTTCCACGTCCCAGTCTTGCTTGTCCTCGTCCTGTTGAATGCATAAAGAGTCGATCCACATATACCTGACACCTGCCGCTAGAGCGATGTGCATTGCCTCTTTGAAACTGACAGGGAGGTCTTCGATGTCGATGTGACTTTTGAACTGCTCCATGGTGCCCGAGGTGAGCTTGGTGTATGTAGAACTACCCCAGCGGTGGCTCAGGGTCATGTATGGCCCCTGTAGATCGTGCTCAGTCGAGACGATGAGGCGCAGGTCGCTACATCCCGGACTCAGGAGGAGAAGACGAGTCGGGTACCACGAAGCTAGTCCCCTTCGCCGAGCCAAACATTTCTCGTGTGTAACATTGCACTGATGGAGCCATGTAGCCATGAGATTGCCTAGATAAGCAGCATCTGATATCCGGGGGCCTGGGATTGTAGAGGATTCATATTCTTGGCGAGTTAAAACTTGTACTGCAATATGAGCAAAACCTCACTCACCTTGAACAGATAGTAGCCGGGCCTCCAATGCTAGCTCAGCTTGGCTAGAGAAGCTCACAGGCTGTAGCGTAAGGCCTAATACTGCATCGCGCCAAGTCTCATTGCCTGGAGCGGACATTTGTGCGGATGGACTAAAGGAACTTTGCAGCTGCCCTGATTTCCAGGCCTGGAAGGTCTCTGGGAAATCTTCCTCAAGCCAAAGAGAGTACTTTCTACAGATCCAGCAGGCCTGCCTGGTATGTTGATCGTGTTGCGGATGTGAGACATTGAACCCGACGTTAGAACGTCTCAACGGCTGGAAGTGAACTTCCATCAACGCCTCACTACAGACATCGCAGAGTCCTTTTTTTTTCATTGTGAGTCAGACAGGGTAGTTTGAAGAGAGTAAGAGTATTCGAAAGGCAATAAATAGAAGAAGATACGGTAGCCCAACTAAATGTCAAGGTCTATGATCTCGTATTGGACGAAGCGCCTTTCGTGTTATCGAGCATTGAATTGAGGGTCAAAGAGCCTTGTTTTTCTACAAAGGAAAAGGCCGTGCAAGGCCGATTTTATCAATAACGAAAGTGCCTTTTTGTGGGTCTATTTTCAGCCAATCAGAGAGCCGCATCTTCTAACACCTGGCAAACAGGAAGTAAGCCTTAGGAAAGCCTAGACAGCTACGCCACAACAGGGAGTCTATGATAAACGAATCAGGACTCTAAAATGCGCTCCACCCCGTTGGTTACTATGCAGTCTCCAAGTCTCCAAGTGGGGCCGGGTGGCCTAGCCCCGCGAGAAGGTCGAGCAGTACACGACCTCGTACTGGATCGGACTCGACGGCTTCCTTCCGACGGGTGAGAATGAAATAGTCCGGGGGTTATGGCAGGCTGGCGTGATCATGTCTGTGTGGGCAAACGGGACGAGCGAGTACACCGGATTTCACGAATGGTGGGCATTGACTCAATTGTTTGGAGTACCAGAAGCTGACCCTTGCAGGATCCCTGATGATCCCATAAACGTACCCCCGGCCAGGCTCGCTCTCTCAGAGGGCGACCATCTCCATGTCCGTCTGGAGACGACAGAAAACGGGTACTACGGCAGCACGACGCTGACAAACCTCCACACCGGCCAAGTTTACAGACACAGCCAAAAGGCCGCGACAGGGTGGCGTGGTAGTCCCGTCTGGCCATCTCAGGGAGCGACTGCAGAATAGTGAGTTATGCAAAGTCAACTCTTGGCTCTGGCTAACTGGAACTACAGGATCGTCGAGGCAGGCACGTATTTAAACGGACCGCAGTATATTTTCCCAGACTGGGGCACTGCGTTGTTCCTGGACGCACGAGCTTGCTATGATAACGGGGAGTGTGCGACACCCGGCGATGGGAAAGCGGACCAGGGGAGTATCATGGCTGTGTTGTGGAATGACACGCAGACGTTGTATACGCGGTCGTGCGTCAGGGGAGATCGCGTGTCGATTAAGTATATAGAGGAGCGATTTTCTGCTCGGAGACACCAGAAAAGGTGTTAAGTCATCCTGGAACCTTGGAGTCAACCAGATTTCGATAAGATTGTTTATTCCAGCAATACCATATATAACTAGCTTGTAAGAAACCGCACTTATTCAGGCTTTCGCCCGTAAACAACCCGCTGTCGATAAAACGGATGAAACTTGCCCGATCGAATCTCCCGTCGAAGCTGCGCACAATACAGCGAAACCTCCTCCTTCGACCACCCAAGAACCATATTCGCCATGAACAGCACATACCCCTCGTAATCCTGCTCAAGAGCAGCCTGAGCAAACTGCCCAATCTCCTTAAGCCGCGCATCCTTTGCCCAACCACCAATCGGCGCCTATAACGTCAGTCTACATCGTAACAAAGTCCAAGGAGAATCGAGTCCGTACCTTTAAATCCCACACCTTGACGTCTACAAAGCCAGCCTCTTCCATATACTTCTGCTGAAGATCCTTATCTATAATCTCAAACGTCCTATTCAGCTTCTTGCCCCCCTCGATAAAGAACTTGCCCCATTCGTTAATAGCGCACTCATCCGTCACGCTGCCGTCGTCGCTCTCCATCCTAGGGGAGGCCTCGTAGCTTTCTACCCAGCCGCCGGGCTTGCATACTTTAAAGGCCTCCTTGAAGAGGGCGGCCCAGTCGCTGATGCTGCCGTATAGGTAGCGCATGTGCACGTAGTCCATCGAGTCGGAGTCAAAGGTCCACTCTTGGGTACAGTCTTCAATCTCACTGGTGTTGTTAGGGCTGAGCAGGAGAGTGCAGCGAGGTTCTTACAATTTCAGGTTTGGGGGGACCCAGCTGGGTTGGATGGGGGAGATGTCGGTTCCGATGACTTCGGCGTTGGGATACTCGTCTGCAAAGTCGCTGATTCTATTAGCGGGGTTTGATAACAAGATTGGGATAGCTACATGGCCCAGATGCCTACGATGCTAGTTAGCTTGGTGGTTTTATATGAAGGTCATTCTGCTTACCAGTTCCGGTTCCAATGTCCACAACTTTCTATTGACTACGTGAGCAGTTGACACGGCCGGCATAGATCATTGGTGAACAAACCTGAATGTCTTTCTTCAAAGGGGCTAGGTGAAGTTTCCCTTCCAGGGATAACGACAGCAGATGGTGGCTGAAAATCTTGTCAGTCTTGATAATCAACAATTCATCCGGGTCTTACTTGATATCCATCGACTCGTTGTGATGCTCATCATTGGGAGTCCTGCCAACTTTAGCTCTAGGACAGCACCTTTCCTATGACATTACGCACCAGTACTCGGCATTCCCCCGCTCGGCGTGGTAGGTTCTCCCATGGATCGTGCGATAGTGAAGAATGCTCGACGAGATGGACTCGGTCGAGCTGGCCACATCATCCCCTCCGACGGCCGAGTCTCCGTCGTCTTCTTGGGCGTCCTTGGGCGAGTCAACACTGCTACACTACCAAACTACACATCAACATACCCCTTCAGTCAGCGCAGCCCAATGCTGAGCATCGTGGAAATCCGCCGCACCCTCTGCGGGCTGCTCCGCAGGAGGTGACGAGGCAGGCGGCGTCTTGGGGCTGGTAGTACCCTGACGGTGTTGGTCACCCATATTGATATAGATCGAGAATTTCCTATTCCAGATCTCGGCGTAGAAAAGAGACGTGAGGAAAAGGAAAAAGACTCAAGGTCCAAGGACTCTGACGTTGCAGCCAAGTGCGGAGCTGAGTCGGGTGATTCGACCCCTGGTAATATCCACTCTGATATGGGTCTGCCAGAGTCTCGGTTAAGGCATTGATATGCAACATATGGATCGACATTGTCTCTTATCCGTATCATTCATCGTTCATTGTCAAGTGGTGGGCGGGGATCGGGGAAATGGTCCAGCATTGACAGAGCGCCACGACACTCCACCAGTTCATGCCGCAGTCACATCCACTTGAATGTGAATGACAAATGAGTGCTCTAGGATTCTTGTCTCTTTGAAGTAACCAGCATCAGACAAGTTATAGTTATCTAAAACGCCGGCGACGGAATCATGCCCGTTTCCGCCACGTACTGATCCCAGAACAAAACCAACTTATCCAGAATCTCGGGATTCTCCCCTGCAACATCCTTCTGCTCGCTCGGATCGTCCGCAAGATTAAACAGCTGCCACTCCTCCTTCGACTTGGGCTCCCACACAGCCTTCCAGTTCCCCTGACGGATTGCTCGATGCCCAAAGAGCTCCCACCCGTGGATATGCGTATCCTCCCCATGCACCGAGACATCCGCCTTTGGTGAAGACAGATGCGGCACCCACGACTTGCCGCGGGGGAGAGCAACTTCGCGACCTTTGTAGGTCGTTCCAGGATGTTGCAGGCCAGCCAGCTCGAGAATAGTAGGCAGAATATCCATCACAGTGAGGAAAGAGTTGCTGATGCCACCTGCTTGGGGTTGCAACGGAGGGTAGCGGATGATGCAGGGACAGCGGATCCCGCCTTCGAATACCGTGCCCTTTACACCTCTACTCGGGGCAGTTCCGGCATTGGCCCACCGGGGGCCGTACCAGATGAATGAGTCTTTGTTGCCGAGGTTTTCGGTGCTGTTGTCGTAGTACTTTTCGATGATGCTTGCGATCGTCCGAGGACCGCCCATGATCTATAGTCATTAGCCAAGTCACCATGGCTTTACATGGCACTTACAGGGAGAGCCTCCATTGCCGCGCCTTCAGCACCGTTATCCGACATGAAGAGCACAAAGGTATTGTCCAACTCTCCGGTTTCTTTGAGGTAATCCACCACTCGGCCGATATTCTCGTCGATTTGCTCCACCATGGCAGCGTAAATCTGCATAGTCTTGGCCGATCGCTTCTTATCGTCGGGAGACAGGTCGTTCCACTCTGGTGTCATGGCTCTTCCAACTGGCGGGGGAGCCTTTGCATCTTTTGGTGCAAGGCCAAGTTCGATGAGACGCTTGAGACGTCGCTGGGTGAGGGCATCGGGTCCGTCGTCGTATACACCCGCTGATGTTCTCGTTAGGTTGGTCCAGTTCTTGAAGAGGTTAACGTACCATATTTTGCAATCCTCTCTTTAGAGGCCTGGAGAGGCCAATGGGGAGCTGTGAACGGTAGACAAGCAAAGAACGGCTGGTCTCTCTCTTCGTCCGTCCTTTCCTCAAAGAATCCCAGCAACTTGTCAGTGAAATTAACAGTGGAAAAGAAATCTTCCGGCAAATCCGTCCTGTGATCAAGAAACTCCTCCCCCTCCATCCAATGCCCATCCGTACAAAGAGCAGGAAACCAACTATCCACATTATCCAACTGCGGCTCAAACGCATGATGATTCCCCGACCCGGGCAAAAACGTAAAGTTCTTCTTGAACCCCCTCGAACAAGGTGCAAACTCCTTTGTCAGTCCCAGATGCCACTTCCCGGAGAGAACAGTGAAGTAGCCCCCATCAGACAGAATCTCTGGCAAGGCAGCAACTCGATGATTGAGGTAGCCTTCGTAACCCGGCTGACCCTTGAAGTAGTCCTTGCGCATCTGCATGTGCTCCCACATGCAACCCAGGCCAGCGATGTGGTTATCCGTGCCGGAGAAGAGCATGGAGCGGGTTGGAGAGCAGGCGGAGGCTGTGTGGAAGTTTGTCATGCGGAGGCCTTCGTCGGCAAGGGCGGAGAGGGCGGGGGTGGTGATTTCGGAGCCGTAGGGAGAGGTGTCGCTGAAGCCGAGGTCGTCGGCGATGATGATGAGGAAGTTGGGGCGTTTGGAGGACATGATGGCTGGTGTTACGGGCTGTACCTATCGAGGTGGGTGTGGACCGGTTGGTCTATGAGGGGAAAGCAAAGGACGTGAGAAGAAGTGCGAGCCCGAGAGAAAATAAGACGAAAAGGGGATGAACAGACACCGGGAAATTCATACCCGAGTTCCGGCGGATGGTCGCAGAATCAGACGCCATCTGGAGATGTCCGACAGCAGTTGCCGAAGAAGGGTCTAGATCCTGTGTCGCATTCTACCTCATCTGACGAGCTATTGTGAAAGTCCGGGGAAGAATGACGAATTCAGTGGAGAAGATAAGACAGAATGTATTCTTTACTTCCATCTCACGTAGAAACTAAGGAGAAAAGGGAGAATCGGTCTCGAGGCAGACGTCCCGAATACTTGCAGCTCCCGAGTAAGAAATTTGTAACCCGCAAGAGCAGGGGTAACCTCCAACGGATAGTCGGACGGGTAGACGGAGTTAACGGCAGACGCTAAACTTGGAGCCAATAACCTCTTGCGGGGACTGCATCTTCTCCACGGACAGGGGTTGTAGGAACGGGGATGATCGGAGATGGCTCCCCTGAGGTCAACATTAGGGATGCAACTCCTGGTTGTGTCGATGAGGCAAGATGTCGTCGAGTTGACGAGCACGATCCAGCATCTCAGGTCCATGTTCTGTTACGGTGTTAGGATGAAAGCTTTCGTTGAATGCAGGACTCGCCAGAAAATCAGTCCAAGAGTTCGCCGAAGGGGGTTAGCTGGTGCACCATCCTTGGTTGGGTCGGTGGAGTTTAAATATCTACTTAGAGCCCGCTCTCCCGGGACTATGCCCAAGACTTGTTTCTTATTATCTGCCAAACATCCTGTGAACAGATACAATTCACAAGAAGTTGGTATCATCAAGCCATGGCCGCCTCCAAAGCCCGTGTCCCCTTCAGGGACCTCTTCAACGGAAGACTGTTCTTCACAGCCGCGATTCTAGCCCTGTCCCAGTTCAACTTTGGCTTCGAAGGAAGCGCCTTCACCAACATCCAAGCAATGGAGTACTTCACCCTCGAATTCGGCGAGAAACTACCAGACGGAACAGCAGTCCTCAAGCCCCAATGGCTATCCTTCTTCAATGGCTTCTCCATAGTTGGTTTTGCAGCTGGTAAGTCGCCCCTCTTAGTACACTTCTTTATTTGCTAATCTCGTAGGCGTCATCGTCGGCAACCGTCTATCTGATCGCTTCGGCCGTCGCTTCACCGTCAGAGCAATGTGCATCTGGACAATCCTCTGCACAACCATCCTCCTCACCGCCCGGAGCAGCGACCAGATGCTCGCTGGCCGCGCCCTAAACTACCTCTACATCGGCATGGAGCTCGCCGTCATCCCTCTCTACCAAGCTGAGATCACCCCATTACAGGCACGAGGCGCAATGGTAGCATCGTACAACACCGCTCTCCTCTGCGGCGGCCTCATCATGTCCATCATCTGCTATGGGACGAGCGAGATTCCCAGCAGGGCGAGTTACCGGTTGCCGATCGGTCTGTTCTACTGCATTCCTTCCACGGTGCTGGCGTGTACTTTTTATATGCCCGATTCCCCGCGGTGGCTTGTTCTCCGCGAGAGACATGATGATGCGTTGGATTCCCTGAGGAAGCTCCGTGAGGGCAAGTTCTCTGAGGAGCAGATCCAGGAGGAGTTGGCCGCTATCAGGGCTGCTTGCGAAGCGAGTCAGTATAAGCCGACTGAAGTGGGCTTTCTGAAGCGATGGGTTCAGATCTGGAGCCGCAAGCACATTAAGCGGACTGGCATTGTTCTGGCCACCAACTTTTTCCTCCACGGCACGGGTAACGCCTTTGCGACGATGTACGGAACCCTCTTCTTCAAGTCCATTGGGACGGTCAACCCGTTCATTCTCTCGGTCGTCAACTCGATTGTTCTCCTCGTCGTATCCATCACCACCCTCTACCTCGTCGACATGGTTGGACGACGCCCACTCCTCCTCGGCGGCTCCTCTATTCAAGCTTCTGCCCTTCTTATCATGGGCGGTCTGGGTATGATCAAAAACAGCACACACGCCGTCAAGGGCGCAATCATCGCCATGATGATGATTTTCGGATCAGGATACTGCGCAGCCTGGGGCCAGCTCTCGCACACCATCGCAGCCGAGCTGCCCTCTGCTGAAGTTCGCGATCTCACCTATGCAACTGGCTCGCTCCTCGCCATTTGCACGCAGACGGCCATGACGTTTGGTCTTCCGTATCTGCTGAACGAGCCGTATGCTGCTCTTGGTCCGAGGGTGGGCTTCATCTTTGGCAGTCTTGCTGCTGTGTCGGTGGTGTTTGCGTTTTTCTGTGTGCCCGAATGTTATGGAAAGAGTTTGGAGGAGATCGATGCGCTGTTTAATAACAAGGTGCCTATTCGGCAGTTTAGGAAGACGAATGTTGACCTTCGGGGGGATGATACGGAGGATGCTGTTGAGAAGGGACCCAAGGTGGTTGAGCAGGGGGTTTAATGAAATAGGAGGGCACCTTGCAAAGGAAGCCGGCTGTCAGAGGAATTAATGGGGCAGATTAACTAAAATTGGGTCTCAAGCTCGTCATTCC
Organism: Fusarium nematophilum; assembly: GCA_033030565.1. Lineage (NCBI taxonomy): Eukaryota > Fungi > Ascomycota > Sordariomycetes > Hypocreales > Nectriaceae > Fusarium > Fusarium nematophilum. The sequence continues at coordinate 88,303 of JAVIXY010000101.1, forward strand.
TTTGAAGATTTCGTGATCGGTTCAAGAGAGACTAGTCCATATCTATCTAGATCTTCAGGGATGTTGGTAGGACATAGATAATTTAAATCAGGTCATTCAAGTTCAATAACAAGAAGCCAAGATACCTACTCAATATTACAAAAATTGTCTTTGAATGCCGAGTCAAAACCCGAGCCAAGTCCAGTGACGAATAAGATCGCATCACGACATGACCCCTCTTTTACACGACTAAGAATGCCCTACCTGTACTGCACTCGAACTTGTTCACCTCGTCCTCCTCACAGCTCCCATGCAGCCTTTTCAATATCTCACAAATGTTACCCGAGCCATCATCCTTCAACGCTCCAGCTCGATCCGAGCACGACTGCCAAGCAACCCGCATCCCGTCTGACCTGGCCCTCATCCTGGATCACAGTGAGGCCTCTCCCGGACCTCCAGCCAAGAAGCGGTCCAGAACGACAGCCGACTACACTCAGAGGAAACGCGTTCCTATAGCATGCCAGTTCTGTCGCCTCCGCAAGGTCAAGTGTGACAATGTGAGGCCAAGCTGCGGCTACTGTCTCCGCCACGAGGCGAGATGTGTCTACGGTGAAGATGCTCCCGAAGTAGCTCCTGGCAGCAACGCATCTGAAAACGGAGCATCGGATCAGAAGATTCTAGCGCGGCTGGACGAGATAAAGGATATGCTCGAGCGACTACAAGTGGCAGCAACTCCAAGTGCCTCCGGCGCCTCCTCAACGACTTCACAGGCAGCGTCGAATCCCGTTACATCACCCGAGGCAGTTAATCGGTATCCTTCCACAGAGGCATTCAGCTCCCATCAAACTATGGATACGAGTCGAGCGAGATGCTCAAGGCCTGATTCGTCCCCCTTCAAGGCCTTTCGATGCGAGGCCATTCTCAAGTGGCCAGCGTTGTGCAGCATTGTTCCTGAAAGGGATACCCAAGTTGATTCGTTCCTCCTTGTCCCGGAGACGGACGATATCTCAGATGAACGAGTTGGATATGAGGCGCAAAATAGAGAGCCCAGAAGGGGTTGGATTCAAGAAGAGCTTACGCCGTTATGCAGGAGATTTCTCACTCTATTTCACCCACGAAATCCGATCTTGGACGGGCAACTCATAAGCCATGCAAAAGTGGTGGATGAGAATGGTCTACGATGGGACTCAGCCTCTTGCTTGGTGGTAAGTACACCGCATCCACATTCCGTCCATGCTTGTCAGTCTTGCTAATAGCTACAGCTCCTCGCATGCGCCCTGGCCGTCACCACCCAGCCATGGAAGAAGCCACCAGAAACCTTCGATGCAATCAATGAGTCCATTGAAGGTCCCTTTTTAGAGAACAAGGCAGAGGCAGAGGCGTACTTCCTGGCAGCCAAGAAGAGGCTTGGTCTATTGGGAGACACCTTGCTGGACATCCAGTGCCTTTTCCTCGCCTTCATCTACGAAAAGACATACTTTCGACACTTACAGTCATGGTTCTACCTCCAGCAGGCCATTAACCGGCTGCAGATCCACTTGCTGAAAAGCGGTACGAGACCGTGGGCTTCAAATCATAGCTCTCAACCCAGCGACCTGCATATCGAGCAGCGGGTCTTTTGGTCATGCTTCAGAGCAGAGAGGTAAGACAGCTAAATACTTTGATCCTTATGACTGACCCTCTATGGCAGAGAGTTCCTGTTTGAGATAGACCTCCCTCCCAGCGGTCTAGGAGATCTCTCATATCCCGACCCGTTGCCCGAGCCTCCCATCAACTTTGCTACATCCCAAGCCGAGACCGAAAGTGAGGGCTCTCCTGTAAATTATAACGCCCAGGTTGAAGAAAGTGGCTGGTGTTATTATCTGGCCGAGATTTCGCTGAGGCGGACCATCGACGACACGCTCCGGCATCTAGCAGAAGGCGGAGATGATTCTTGGCTAAACAATCCAGCACAGCTCGTCCGCCAGTATCACGAGTTGGAGAAGCAAAGATCCATCTGGTAAGCTCCTCCTTAAAACACGAGAAAAAATAATAGTCTGATCTTGTGCAGGCGATATCACCTCCCTGCAATAGTCCAATTCGACGAAGACCGCGTCCCAGACAACGAATTCGCCCACGGCCTCCGCGGCCGCTTCCTCGAATGGCACGAGCTCCTCCTCCGTCCAATCCTCTACCACGTCCTTCATCTACCCTATGGCCAAGTCGCTCTCCCTGAGTGTGTTGAACTAGCAGAGAGGGCAGTGCGCCACTACGTTCAGAGGATCCACGAGTATCAGTACACGCTCCGTCACGGGGGTTCCTGGTTCATAACCCGGCGCATATTTTCCTACGCTTGTCTGGTGTTGGCGGCAGTGAAATACCCAGAGAGAATCAAGGTGCTTGGGAGTTGGAGAGTTGCAATCATGGCTGCAGTGAGGACTTTGAGGTTTTGGGGGCGGGATGCAGCTGATGTGCGGCATATGGCGTCTACTCTTGAGGCCATGTATTCTGCTGTAGATGCCAGTAGATCATAGCTGATAGAACAGTCATGTTGAACTCTGTGTCAATGTACTAACTCCCCAAACGCAGACACATTTATTAACCTCGCGGTCTCTATCTCAATAGCCTCGTATCCTCATCGAGCACCCCAAACAAACTCCCAACCTCCTTGCCCACCATCCTCAACTCATCCGCCACCTGCCCCGTAACAAGCGCATACGCATACAGCAGCGCATAGTCCTTCTCCTCGACAAAGATATCAACCTCACTGCTCTCGCCCGCCCTCGACACCTTCAAAGAGTAGTCCTTGCGGAACTGGAAAATCTTGCCGAGAAGATTCTCCCGTGCTGATACGATGCTCGGCGTCGCGTCGGCAAAGGGGTACTCCAGCATTGTTGAGCTGGCGACGACTTGGAACGCCTGGCAGATGTGGTCGCAGAGGATAGCGCGTTCTCGGGCCGTAAACTCTAGCAGGGCTCTTTCACCCTCTGTGAGATGACCTTTCCGATATGCCACCAGGCTCATCCCATAGAAGCCATCCAAAATCCGAGTTGTTCCTCTCAATACCCGTCCGTAGACATCCATTGGAAATGGCCCTCGCAGCTCAAATTCTGACGCAGCAGATTGTCTGAGACTTTCCAAATTGGCAGCATATCTCTGAAGAGCAGCCTGCTCCCCAGACTTGAGGTAGCTCTGAGATCCCTCGCTGCGGAACAGCACAGCCAGAGGCCCACGCTTCCATATCAGACCCATCTGCAGATGCAGCACAGAAAGGCTCTCTTTGAACTTTCTGCGGGCGGAAATAGGCCATATGACTCGACACACGACGAGTCCCCAGATTATACCAGCCGTAACAGCAATGGCCCGATGCTGCGCAATCTCCACGATATCCGGGTGTGCACCTCCTTCGTCATCAGTCCCGTCTTTTCCATCTGCTTTTCGCTGCAAGCTATATGCATGCAGCGTAGACACATTGTACGCCAGCAGACTGATGCGGCCTAATGATGCCTTTCCGTGCTGAACAATGATGTAAAAGTTGATGAAGCTGGTTAGCCAGCCGAGGAAGATGAGGGCTATGGCATACCCGTGGCTGACCTTCCAGTTCACGACGGAGAAGAGCGCTCCGAAGAGGGTGCCGATGAAGCGTGCCCAGCCGACGGTGTTGGAGGCCCCGACGGTCATGGAGCAGACGATCATGAAGGATAGGAGACCCCATTCGCCGCGCCACTGGTTGTAGAGATCGCGGGTTTCTTCGATAAAGGCGAGCATGGCCCATAGGGCGGCGCCAATGCCGACTTTTAACCCGAATTGAACTATCAACGTTAGAAAAGTTGCAGATAGGGGCGCGTTTTACTTACTGTCATCTCGAGCCATCTTCTTGAACAACGCCGAGATGTTGCGCCATATCCAAGCCAGTATCTTGTTCGCATCAGGAGCATTATACCAGGTCCCAACATCCACTCTCTCCGGTACTGTGACGGAATTATCAGGACTTACAGCCCTCTGTCTCGTCCGTATCAGATTATCCCCCTCTGGAGACTCAAACAGCCTAATAGCCTTATTCCGCCCCTCCGCATTCCCATCCTTCCACCAGAGAAGCCACCGCCAACTCCGACTCTTGTGCAAAATGACGTACTCCAGATCATCCAAAACATCAAGGTACTGGAGCACCTCCTCCCCAAAGGCCTGCAGACTGAACGTAAAGTGACCACAAGCAGCAGCAATTTCCTCCAAGGTCGCCCTTGTCGTTTCAGGAGACGAAGCCATCTCGATGCGGTCGTAAAGACCCTGCAAAGCCTCCCCCCGAGCCGTGTTAAAAGTCCCCAGCGAATCCATCAAGTTCCGTCGCAGATCCTCGTCGACATTGATCTCGTAGCTCGGGGGACGTCCAAACTGTGGCTCGTGCAGGATCCTGCAGAGGGCTTGCCTAAGAGACGACATGGACATGCTCATCGAGGCGTTGAACAATTCAAAGAGCTCGGATGATGTGTTGGGAGAGGCAACCCCCGTAGAAGTCTGGTTGAGCGGTTTTGGGTGTTTCAGCTGGCTGAGCTGGGTGTTGGTTGCGTTTCTCAAGCCACCCAGTGCCTGTGCCAGGGTTTCCATCGACCTTGCGACAGATCTTTCATGCTCATAGATCTCCTCGTGGCCAAGAAAGTAATGCTCAAACTTGGCCTCTCTCATGTCCTTCATCATCTGAGAGTACGAAGTTAGATAATTTGAAGACGCAGCCACGAACCCCTCTGACGCAAGACCAGCTTCAGACCCTCTAAGAAAACTCCCCGTGATCATGTAGAGCATGTCTCCGAGGGGAACAGACACCCGGTTCATCGTCTGCCGAAGAGACTGACGGGCTGAACTCCGCCATAGAAGCAAGTTCACCGCAGCTGTCGTGGTCACTCCCATGATGAGCATCTTGAAAACTTGGGCGACCTTTTCGTTGGAAAACACATTGGACACGACGTGGTTCTCCCTCGTGACGACACCAATAATAGCCAGTGATGCCAGCGTACTCCCGACATTGACGAGCGGATTCAACATCCTCTGCTTCACCCAGCCCATGAACCCAAACCCGCCACCGATAAACACAACCACCACCAAGACATGCGATATCGTCACAAGGCGCATAGTCGACCCGAAAAACACCGACGTAGCCATCGAAAGCAGAGAAATGGCCTCGGCGTAAGCAACCGCCACAATCGCGATCAGGATAGCCTCGATCATGGACCCCACCGACCTCGCCGGATGGAAGTAGACCGTGATCGTGGCGACGACATGTTTGCCCTCCGGTTTACCAAGGAAGTTGGCCAGCGGGGGCGCAAACGTCGCGAGGCTGGCGATGGTGTAGGCGATGGTGCACTTGAGGACGCCGCGGCCTTGGGGGGTGGAGAGCCAGCGGCGGAAGCGGGCTGCTGCGTCGGAGAGGCTGTTTCTCACAGCCTCAACGAACTGGGGCATCGTATCAAGGCCGTGGAGATGGCTGTCGATATGTTTAAAGCGTCATGGTTGATGGTATCATGGGAGGTTGGTTGCCTTGCTGAGCCGTTGGATCCGAAGGTTGCGTCAGGTGACTCGCGATTGGTCGATTTCGCTGAATCAGCAGACGTCGTCATAACATCCTTTGACTGCGTCTCTGGTCCCTGGTTTGGACGTCCAAGGATGAAAGAATTTCAGACAAAAAGGGTCAATCTTTTACGTCAATCTTTCTCGCTTGCTCTCTTTATTGCGGACCGAAGCCGCAGTTCACTCCATCGTGGCCAATCTTCTGGGCCTTTGTTCCCTCGGCCAGTCTCCCGACGACCCACTAGAGCCCACTAAAGTCCACTGAAGCCCGCTGAAGCCCACTGAAAGTGGACTATCTCCGCTGGCCTGGACCGAGCCCGTCGTCGACAAAACTCCATTGCTCTCAGGCCAACTTCCCGAAGCAGCCATGGCGACATGTGGGCCTGGAAATGACGGACAGGACTTTTTATAGTAAGCTTAAATTTTGTCTGCGCTCTCAATACAGCTTCCAGAATCAGGGTTTCAAAGACGTAAACATGTGGGTTTCGACCAGTGAGGGGCGAGTTCTGCTGCTGTATAAGTACGGTTGCGCTCGTTGTAGTAGAACAGGCATTGAAAATCGTCAGAAAGAGTCGACAAGCTTCTAGTCTACAATGAAGCAAGTTCAAGAGACCGCCACTCTCGACGTGACTTCTGAGAAAGGCCCCGAGGTAGACGTCGAGAGCGCACCAAACTCGTATCCTCCTTCATTGCGAGATGCCGGCCAAGAATCGGACGGCTCGACAGACCCGAAAGGAAAGGATATTGAGACAGATATCGGTGCATGGACTTGCGTACTAGGTTCATTGCTGTTCCTCATCCCATCATTCGGTATTTATCTGTCCCGGATACTATCAGCTTATCACTAAGAGAGGCAGGCTTCATGGCGTCAATCGGGACAGTCCAGTCCTACCTCAGCCTCAACCAACTAAGCGACTATTCCGTCAGCCAAGTTGGCTGGATCAGCGGAGTGTACCTATTCCTGTCGCTCATCTCCAACTTTCAGATCGGCTCCATCCTAGATCGATACGGCCCCCAGGTCCTGGGTCCCATTGGAGCCGTCACTTCCGCCGCCACGTTCCTTCTCATGGCAGAGTGCAAGACTTACTGGCAGTTTATGCTCTGTTTCGGTGTCTTTGGAAGTATCGGCACAGGCATCGACTGCACAACCGGTGTTGGCGTCGTCGGAAAACTGTTTGTCCGTCGGCGGGGCCTTGCTATTGGCACTGCAGTCCTAGGAACATCTCTTGGGTCCATCATCTTTCCTCTCATGCTACGGTCTACGTTTCGCAGTCTGGGCTGGGCGTGGTCAATGAGAATTGTGGCCCTGGTTGTTGGTTGCGTGACGACACTAGGAGTAATCTGCTACCTCCCTTTCCAGAGACTCGTCGCCGTCAACGCAAGCAAGCAGCAAGAGCAAAAAGTTTCGGCCCTTGATCTTTCAGCATACCGCAACCCATCCTTTGTCTTTGTCTCCTGCGGTGTCTTTATGGTCGAGTTCGTCGTCTTTGGCATCGGCGGCTTGTTGCCCACGATTTCCACTGGCGCAGGCTTCACGGCTGAAGATGGATACACACTCCTATCCATTCTGGGCGCCTGCTCCTGTCTCGGGAGGCTCACGATGGGCCTTCTGGGGGATAGATTCGGGGCCCTCAACTCGATGATGTCGGTCATGATCCTTACCATAGTGTTCATGGCTACCATCTTCATCCCCTTCAGCACGACGTCAGCTCCTCTGCTGTACACGTTTTCTGCCCTGTGGGGATTCTGCTCTGGGTCCTTTTACGCCCTGTCGCCAGGTAGGTTCCAAATACTTGACTCACTTAGACTGGACTAACGCAAGCCAGTCTGCACGGGGAAAACATGCGAGCCAAAGGATTACGCAAGATACTATGGTTGGTACTACATCGCCAACTACTCAGATACATCGCTGACCATTCAGGATCCACCAACTTTGCGGTTGGCATTGCGCTGCTCCTGGCAAACCCTCTGAGCGGCATCATGCTGGAGAAGCTGGGTGCTCAGCCGTTGGCATGCTTCTATCTTGTCATCGTCTTTCTGGCGGGCATTGCCTTCACCGTGGCTCGGGGCTTGCTTATTGGGAACTGGTTTGTCTTTTGGAAGAAGATGTAAAGGCATCAGAAGCGGTGTTATTGGTTTGTAGAGCATTCAGCGGATGGTTGAGGGACCTTTTCAACACAGTTATTGAGTTATCAGTTGGGTAATAGGCGATAAGAAGCAAGGCGTTGGACAAGATGCACCCTCGGCATGGCATTGACAGAGTTGCCTCGTCGATAGATGCAAGATGTACATTTATTGTTTATTACTGCTCTGCCCAGTTTGGATCCGGGGTTTCAGTTATTGAAATAGACCCAAGCCTACACCTGGCCGCCCCAATCAAGATACAGGTCAAGATCCGCTATTGATGCCGAATTGCCAAGACACAAACTATTGGGTCTCCCAAGCTCATAAAACATTGTTTCCAGCCTGGTCAGACTCTTTAAAGGTTCTTCGTTCCCGTTCCATTTCCTAGCCATTCATTGTTTTCGCCGTCTCTCTTTCGGCCCGCAGTCAAATCTGCATCTTCTTCGTGCTGTGTTTCCCACCCCTCTCTGTCAGGATGCGCTGCTCTCCGTCCCTCATTCTGGGCTTCAGTGCCCTGTTCGGGGCCAGTTTCGCCAACCCGTGTCGGAGGGTTCGCTTCGTGCGGTGGAACCTATCCCTCGGGAGGCAGAATGAGGGCATATCTTGAACGGGCTGATGCGCTGTTGTTGGGCAGTAGAGGATATGGTTTACAGATGTCAACGGTCTTTCGGGGACAAGCAGGAATATTCTACTAAATACTCTAATAATCAGGAAGGATATATGTATTTGTTTTAATTGGCTTGCCAATGCCAGGACGGTCGGGATAAACGTCTAAAAGCCTCGAGAAGATTGACGCCGGTCGCCCCGTGGACACTGGATCCTGGCCATTTAACGACTCGTCGCCATCAATAATCCAACAGATAACCCAAGTCAATGAGACTAAATTAAACTGCCTGTAGGCCGAGATCCCAACTAGATTCGCGCCTTTGGTCAGTTATAAGACGACTCACAAGGAAATGGCCGTGGAACGAAATCAGCCTCCATCACCCGCAATGTCTCCCGCTTCCCCAGATGTCGCCCACGCGGATCAGAAATCCCCCGGACTCCAAGTCGCATGACTCTATACTTAACCCATGCTACTAACGAGAAATCCCTGCTCTCCTGCGGAGTGGATGCCCGACGCATGGCCTCCTAAACTAATCAGAGGAAAGTTCCCTGTCCTGACACTATATATAACATTCAGTATTAATAGACTCCAGTCCATTTAGCAGTTCTGCTCGCCCTCTCATCAACAGCGATATCAATTGACGCCAACCTAAGCTTTTGAGGTGTTACATCCAAGGATCCAAATGATAGACTTCTCACCTGCCAGAGAATAGCTTACCCGGGCTGAGACGCATAGAACGGTCCAGGCCCTCAGTACTCCTCGGTACACGAAAGACCGGCACATGGATTGTGTGAGCAGCTGCAGCGGTATGATGCAATGGTACTCTGGATGTATTATTATAGGCATCGGGTTCTATTGTGGCAGAGGCAGTGCTGGTTTGCTAAGCTTCTTCCTGGCGGCCGATGCAACGTCAGCCGCACATGAAGCCAGCCATGAAACCCGTATCGCATTTCAAGCCCTTCGACTTTCCCATGTTATAAATGGCCTGGCCTCCCGTGGATTTCTCGCTCGAGGTGTTGATGTACCAGCCATTGCTCATCTGGACGCTATACGCTTGATTAAAAATGTATCCTCAGCCTGACGATCGCATCATTCGGCCCACACCAATAGGACCGGCATCTAACCAAAATCAACAGCCTATGCAGCAAATTTACCAACATCCTTATCAGCAGCAGCAACACAAACAGCACTCCCAATACCAACTCCAGGACCTACAGCCCTGGCCGCATCGCCAGCAGCAGCAAGAGACGGCTCAGAACCAAGCCCCGGTCCAGGGCTCGCCCCTCGCCTTCACCCAACAGACACCAGCCCCAGAACTACCACCCCGTCCAGCCTTGTACTTTGCACCGCCTCCCCCGCAAATCCCACCCTACAACCCAGGCCAGCACCAGACACCAAACTACCAGCCCAGCTATGCCCATGCCAGCCAAGCTTCATCAAGCTCCGCAAGTCAACCTCCCTCCTTTCAAGCGTTCTCCGCCCCCCCTCAGAGCACTTTGGAACAGAAACCACCCTCATCTCTGGGTGGCATTGGCCGCATAGGAGCTAGTCTATCTGGGCTCATCCAGGCCAAGGTCCAAGGGTATCTGGACCAGGTCCAGGCGTCCCAGGCATCGACGGGAGATCCGCAAGCTCTACATCCAAGCTCCGTTTCTAGTCAACAGCAGTCGATGCACACATCGACAACTAGCAATCAACATGTTCAGCCGTCCATCAACAGCGGCATCACAGCTCCATCCCACGGCCTTTTGGCTCAGCACCCGTCACCTTTGCCGTATCCCCAGAACCAGGGGAACGCTGCGTCACCTTGGTTGGCGTCAGGTCGCGCTACATCCCCGTATCCCTCGCCGTCCCAGCCAACCGCCGTCCAGGCTTCGTCCGGAGGAATACCTGGAGCCACCCCGTCAGTAGTGGTGGCTCCAGCCATGCAGCCGCAGCCAGAGTCCGTACCGACCAGCCAAGCCGATGCTCAGATCAACGCTATCCCGTCCGTTCAGTCCGGTGTATATCCTGCGGTCTCGACTCCAGATCCCCCTCCAAACCCAGCATTGTTCCAACCTACAGCGCCGCCCTTTGAGCCAGGGATACCCTCGACACAAGTCGGAACGGCCTTTGCGACTCAGCCACCTGGGGCAAACCCTCCAACAGCCCAAGTGCAGCCCATCATGTCAGTGCCCGCCGTGACAGTCGCGTCGGTTCCCCCGCAACCCGCGCAAATACAGCCGCCAGACCAAGGCCAGACCCAACAATACTCCTCTGTTCCACCCAATCAGGAGAGCCAGGTGCTGCAAGCTCAAGGACCGGCGCAGGCATATCCCGTATCGGCGCCTCATGGGCCGCCAATAACGCCTGCCGTGTCCGCCACAGCTCCGTCCCAGACAAGCAGTCCCGCCACCAGACCGATCCCTCCCCGAGCATCAAAGCTAAGGGCCGTAACGAACCTAGCTGCCAAGTTACAGCAGAAACTTGTCTTGGAAGCCCCCATCGGCGGCACGACCACCGGCAACATTCCCAATGCCTCAAATTCCAGCTCGGACCATGTCAACGAAGACGAATACAATGAGCTTCCCATGCTAGAGGGCCCCATGCGGGCTTCTGGACCCCCTGGGGCTGTGTCTCGTCTCTGCTTCAACAAGATCAAGCCCATGCACGAAAAGGAGTGGTATGTCCACGCCTCAGCACCAGACTTCCTGACCTGCTCATGGTGCTACCACAATTACGTCCGGAACTCCCCCTTTGCCGGCGCCTTCTCCACGATCCGCAAAATCGCGTCTTGTAGCTTCCATACACCTCGCATGACCAAGTGCCTGTGGCCAGACGCCGTCCGGACCGGCAACCTGAGCGCCGTGACGGCCTTCATGTCCACGTACACCGAGATCCCGGCTTGCAAGGGCGCAGACGGTGCGGTCATGAACGACCACGTCAAGTGGTTCGAGGCCGCCGACGACGAGATCCCCACCTTTGTAGCCTGCGAGGCCTGCTACGAGGGCATCATCATGGCCACCTCGTTCCGGAGCCGCTTCATCCCATCCCCCCAGGCACAGGGCCCCAACGACAAGTGGACCTGCGACATGAGCCTGGAGTTCATGTGGCGCACTCTGCTCCGGGAATCCCGCCGGAACAACTGGTCGGGATTTGTCGAGGGTGCCAACAAGCGCATGGCCATGGAGGAGTGCAAGAGGCAGCCCAAGTCGGCCAACCAGAGCAAGTGGTTCTGCGTCCGGGGCGAGTCGCCGAAGCTGCTGCGCATCTGCGAGACGTGCCATGCCGACGACTTTGCGCGCTCCCGGTTCGAGGGCATCTTTGAAGAGGTGGAGGAGGAGCCGCCCGAGACAAAGTACTCGGTTGTGACTTGTGACTGGAAGCTCAATCTTCCTCTTGCAGAGTTTACCTTCTCATGCACTGTCGCAAAGCGATCCGCCGCCGAGCTGCGAGCCGGCATCGTGGCCATCGCGTCCAAGCCGCGGTGCGGCACCAAGGAGGGCATCACGGGTGGCAAGTGGTACAACTTTCCCCGACCGATAGGCAACTTTGGTATCTGCGAGGCGTGCTACATCGGCTTCATGTCGTCGACGGAAGCGACAGCTTGCCTATCGCCCAAGCCGACCGTGATACCGGGCACGGCCTACTGCATCTTCAACGTCTTTGTGGACCGCTGGGCTGAATACATCAACCTCTATAACGAGGCGATAGACATAGGCGTTCTAAACAGGTACGAGGACCACGCGCGTAAGTGGGCATCTATAAGCCCCTGCGCGCGCAAAACCGCCGTATCTCGCCGCGCGTGGTACGGCTGGCCGGACTGCCCCATCTGCCCAGACTGCTACGAGACGTTTGTCGCGGGCACTACTCTGGCGGCCACGCTGCCCCTCCAAAACAGCTACTCTGAGGAGGAGAAGGTGTGCTGCATGTACTCGCCTAGACAGCGGGAGCGGTACACAGAGGCGTGCACTACGGGCAACCCCGATAAGCTGCTCGAGGCGAGTAGGGAGCGGCAGGCCGTCTGGCAACAGACCATCCCCGTGCTCATGGAATTGAAGGAGCTGGTCGACGCCGAGCTGGAGGCGGCGTCGGTGCAGCGGTATCTCAGTGCGAGCTACCACTGTACCGACATGATGGGCTCAGTATTCGGGTCCAATAGCTATGTGTACAGCACTGGAGGTGGGTACAAGTCGTGGGACGGGGTGCTGAGCGACCAGGCGTGGAATAGCGCCATGGCGATGCAGCAGCGGGCAGCGAATCCGGCTCGGATCCAGGAGATGGTGCGGTTGGAGAATATATGGGCGCAGTACGAGTGAGGAGTGCTGTCGAAGCGATTCATGTAGTAGATTGGCGGTATTTCGGGAACATCCTTGTTGATGGCGTGGCGTATGGGGGATTGACAGGTCGTTCGGTCGCTACAGGATCCGGCTTTCGGGTTCTCGCAGTGCATATGCGGGACTACAGTTATATGCATATGTACAGGAAGTTCGTAATGTACAGCAAGGCTTCCAAGAATGGGATCAGAGCCTGAGATAATACATCTTTACCAACCCCGGACTCAGTAGGGAATCATTCGGGGGTCAGTCCACTGGTGGGCTGCGTGATCCACCTCAGCTCTCAGCTCGGCTTCTCCCCCAGTGAGCCCGCTCCATTTTATCTAATCAATCTCATCAAATTTCAAGGGTTCCCACCGCCAACACGCGGCATCCCAGCCCGGCAGTGCGCTACAGCAAACCCCAGAGCCTCTCCATAGGCCGGTTCGTCTACTGGCGCGGGACGCAATTCCGCGCTCTGCATGATGGCGTTGGTTGTTCAGTGACACCGCGCGGCCTGTCTTGATCGGAGTCGGATGGATTCCGCACCCGAGACCTTGATGGGGCTTCAGGCTTTCAGCTGGGCGGTCTCGGGTCATCAATTTAAATCACGCCGATTCTCGCTGTCGAGGGACATTTTGGGATCATCAAGATCAGAGTAAAAGCTGATAGCATGGACAAGCAATCACCAACCGTTGCGGTCATCGGCTTAGGTACGTGACGGCGACTGCGGAGGCATGAATGTCAGTGCTAACAGCGTCAGGCGTTCTCGGCCTCGTGGCCGTCAAGAATTTGACTGAGGAGGGCTTTGACGTGACGGGCTTTGAGCGCAATAGCTACGTCGGAGGGCTGTGGCATTACACCGACGAGGACAAGACGTCGGTTCTCCCAAGTGAGTCGATCCAGCATCGCCGACATCCAGGGTACTGACATGAGCAGCGACGGTCATCAACATCTCTAAAGAAAGGGTAATTGACAGCTGAACCTCATGAAGCACCGATAACTCACCATAACAGGGCTGCTTCACAGACTTTCCCTTCCCCGACGACACGCCCAGCCACTGCACATCGGCCCACGTGCAGAAATACCTCGAGGCCTACGTAGAGCACTTCGACCTCACTCCCAGACTGCGCCTGAGCACGGCTGTAAACGGCGTGAGGCGCGATGACACGAAAGATCTATGGATAATCGACGTCGAGGGGTCGGGGCCGCAGTACTTTGACAAGATCGTCATGGCGTCGGGGATCAATTCGCGACCGCATGTTCCCTCCCTGGAGGGTCTGGGCGGGTTTGAAGGCGAGGTGCTTCACTCTCGCGCATTCAAGAGGTATGTTCTGCCGTCCCTTACGAAGAATCAACCTAATTGTTCGATGCAAGACCCGAGCTCTTCAAAGGCAAAAAGGTGGTCGTTGTCGGAATGGGCAACACGGGCGCGGACACCGCAGCAGCCCTCGTCGGTCACGCCGACAAGATCTGGGTATCGCACAAGCACGGAGCCTTGGTGGTGCGTATCACCAATATCCAATCCACGGTGTTTTTCTGACCCTCCAGATGCCCCGAGTCCTCGACGGTGTGCCCTTTGACCACACCATGACAGCCCGCAAGGCCGCCATCATGGGCTTCCTCGAGCTTAACTTCCCCCGGATCGCCGACATCCTGATCAACACCTTCTGCAAAAAGATGCAGGACAAGGCGTTCAAGATCCGTCCCGAGTGGAAGCTCTCGCCGGCGCCCCCGATCAAGCATGCCGTGCCCATCATCTCGGACAACCTGGTCGATCTCCTCGAGGCGGGCGAGATCCTCTCTGTCGCAGGTCTAAAGCGCGTCTCAGGCCCCAAACAAGTCGAGCTCGACGACGGCACCGTCCTCGAGGCGGATGCCATCATCTGGTGCACGGGTTACAAGACCGAGTTCAACCTCCTCGAGCGCAACGTCGATCCAACCCGCAACACGACTCCCAAGTGGGAAGCGTCCATCGGATCCCGCGGCAAGCCCCTAGCCCACCTCTACCAAAACGTCTTTTCGCTTGACCACCCCAATTCGCTTGCCTTCATGGGCACCGTGGCCTTCGCGACGGGCGCGTTCCCCCTCTACGACCTCTGCTCCATGGCCGTCGCGCAGGTCTGGAAGGGCAACTACCCCTTGCCATCCCTCAAAGAGATGAACCGCCACGTCGACTGGCAGCACGACTTCATCTGCGGCATCGCCAAAGACGGCAGCGCGGTGCCGGGCTGGGTGCGACAGGCGGAGTGGGTTGCGTGGGCGAACAAGGCGGCTGGGGCGCGGGTCAACGAACACCTCGGGTGGGGGCTGGCAGGGTGGAGGTTCTGGTTTTCGGACAGGGCATTCTATAAGATGCTGATGGATGGGATTTATACGCCGTTTATATGGAGGGTGTTTGATGGGAGGAGGAAGAGGTGGGATGGGGCGAGGGCTGAGATTGAGAAGGTGAATGCGTATGTGGAGGAGGCGAAGAGGAATAAGAAGACCAACTGAGGGGAGGTGAAGACCAAGTACGTAGGTAATCATAAGACCATAAATAGTCAGATAATTATTGTGAACACCAAATCGTCAGCCTCGGATCATTCCCACAGGTGAGATTCATCCATCGCGCGTATACCGACGCCGCACGAACTCAATCGAGATGCAAACTCGGTAAATCGACGAATCACCGTGTCTAACAAGCCTTTAAGCATGAATACGACCCTCCCCACAGAGGGTCCTCCAGCTAATGAATGCCTTGGGCGCTGTCACTGTTTCTTTGATCCGTGAATCCTTCGAGCGTCGATTTGTCAGGCTGCCCGTTTTGTTGCGCCGTCTTGGCGGTGGCTGTGATGCTCGGGGCCGTGAGATGGCCGTAAAGCCTCCGATCGGGCACAGGTAGCGGCGCATTACTCATCATGGCAAAAGGTTGTGCCGCAGGATGAGGATCATCCAAGTGTCGAGGCTTCGGGAGGTGACGAGCGTCAATGAGATGAGATCAATTAGAGGGTATAAAAGGATAGAGGATAGTAGATCAATTGAAGCTTCAATCAACCAGTCAATTCATTCATCACTCGCAATTCACGCAACCCTCTAAAAACACATCTTCATTCATATCCGCTTACACCATGTCTCACCTCAAGTACGCCGTCTACGATGGCCCCGGCGAGTGGGCTCGCGACAACCTGGGCTACAGCCAAGCAGTCCGAGTCGGCGACAGGATCGAATGCAGCGGCCAAGGTAAGAACGCCACCAAAATTTGCCCCAAAATATACTGACCTCAAGATTCAGGCGGCTGGGTCTGGGAGAACGACACCATCAACTTCCCCGAGACCGTCGAGGAGCAGATCGACCAGGCCTTCCGCAACGTCGACGCGGCGCTCAAGGCTGCCGGCGGCAAGGGCTGGGAGCAGGTCTTCCGGGTCAACTCGTACCATATCGCCATCACGCCCGAGGTCAGCGCCGCCATGAAGAGGAACTACGAGAAGTACATGCCGAACCACAAGCCTATTTGGACGCAGATCGGTGTGGCTCATCTGGGTGCGCCGCCGATGCAGGTTGAGATTGAGGTTTCCGCACATGATGCTGAGGGATCCAAGGCTGAATGGGGATAGCAATTAGGATAAAAATGGGCAGAACTCGCGCATAAAATTGGAGATTTCAACGTTTCAAGACCTCTAGTTAAAAATAGACCCAAGCTATACAATATTGATCGTGATTTGTCTCATTCATCTTGTCAATTCAATGCTGCCAAATGCTCCAGGGTAGCTCACTGTCAAAGAGAAAAATGGTGACGCACACGCTGCTGACCTAAACACACCAAATCGCCACTGCACCAAAACAGCCTAGCGCGATTTCTCCCAGTCGCGAAGCCGGCTTTCTTTTTTTCTTTCGCGACAATCGATAAAGCCGCTTCATCCACACACAAAGAACGTGCAATTTTGCTACAACCATCAAACACACCATGGTGCGCAACAAACCACGCGCCCAGCGGCCCGACTCAAGGCCACGCAGAGGACCAGGCCCCGACAGAGACCGCCCGTACCGGCCCCCCCCATCCCCGCCTCCGTACGATCGCGACCGCCGCTTCGAGTCCGACAGCTGGCGGCCGGGAGAGCGCAGACAGGATCTGCCTCCCCGCCCGCCGCGCGACGACTACCGCCAGGCCTCCGACTCGTACCGGCCCCGCGTGCCCCAGGGCGACTTTACCTTTCGCGTCGACAAGCCCGCTGGCATCCCTGACTTTCCGTACAACTACCGCGGTGGCGCTCCGAGGGGGGGTTCGCGTCGAGATGGGCGTGGCCGCGGGCGAGGAGGTCGGCGGTGGCAGCCTCCGCCTCATCCTTCTGAGCGGGCGTTGATATCTGGCGCGACGGCTAACCTGCCCGAGGAGCGGCTCGGCGAAGAAGGGACCGCCAAGTTTCGAGATATCGACGAGTTGTCGGACGACGACGAACTTGAGATGGACATCTCGTCCTCCGAGGAGACTGAGGGCCCGTCCAAGAAGAGAGCCAAAACTACTGACGACGCTGGATCTGGTGATGCCGCGCCCAAGTGGTCTAACCCGGATCCTTACACGGCGCTGCCCTGCCCTGACGAGAGCACGCGCAAGAAGAGAGACATGGTCAAGCTGATCCGGAAAGCGCGAGTCGAGGAGAGCGCCGCCAAGCTGGCCTCCACGACCGAAGCCGAGGATTTCATCTCGTTTGATCTCACCGAGGACGAGAGCAGCGAAGAGGAACCGCCCCCTCCTCCCCCCCGCGAGCTTCCCCCTCCTCCCCGTGATCTGCCCCCGCCTCCTCCGCCAAATGCCCCCTCTGGGCCGAGAGCCGCCAACAAAGAGCCGCCGCCACCTGCTGGACCCAAGTATCAGCCTATGCCTCCGCAAGACCGTGGCGGGCCACTCGGCTCTCGGAAGAGGACTGCAAACGACGAGATCAAGCCTCCGGATTACGGGCAGCTGAAAAAGGTCAGCACAAAGCCTTCCAAGGGCTTGTTGCTGTCTACCTGGCAGCCCAAGCCGAATGAGGAGACTTGTCCTTGGGCTGGGATTGATCACTCTGCGACCACTGAGATGGGTTTCCGGTAAGTTGATCCGTCTCGACGCCTGCTTCCTGCCTGGTGTCGTTCAGGCGTCGCCCAAGTTGGGATCTCTCGCTGACCTTTCAGATTGCACAAGGAGATCATCGACTTCTACGAATATGTCCGGCCTCGCGACTTTGAGCAGCGCATCCGCGACAACCTGGTGGAAAATCTGCGAAAGGCGATGCGACGCGACGGAAGGAACTTTGCCAGCGCTACGGTCCACCCCTTTGGATCGTTCATGTCCGGCCTATACCTGCCTACGGCAGACATGGACCTTGTTGTCTGCTCGGCGAGCTTCATTAGAGGCGGCCCCCCGACCTACCTCTCAGCCAAGAGCTGGCTGTACAAGTTCCAAAAGTTCCTCACCGCCCAGCGCGTCGCAGATCCGGAGTCTATCGAGGTTATCGCCCACGCTAGAGTGCCCCTGGTCAAGTTTGTCGACAAGCTCACGGGGCTAAAGGTGGACGTGTCGTTCGAGAACCTCGGCGGCGTCAACGCCATCGACACGTTCCTGCGGTGGAAGCAGCAGTACCCGGCGATGCCCATCCTCGTGACGGTGATTAAGCACTTCCTCCTCATGCGCGGCCTCAACGAGCCTGTCAATGGAGGCATCGGCGGCTTCTCAGTTATTTGCTTGGTCGTCAGTATGTTGCAGCTCATGCCACAGGTTCAAAGCCGCAGCCTCATCCCTGAGCACCACCTGGGCGAGATGCTCCTCGAGTTCTTGGAACTGTACGGTCGCGATTTCCGCTACGAGACCAACGCCATCTCTCTGACCCGACCGGTCGGGTACCTTCGAAAGGTTAGTGCGATTGAATTCTCGGCCGAGCGATTCGCTAACGAATTCCAGTCCAACGTCTCGAGCTTCACGTACAAGAACATGGACCGCCTCTCCATCATCGACCCGAACAACCCCGGCAATGACATTTCCGGCGGATCATCCAACACGCCCGCCATCCTCGCCCGCTTCCATGACGCTTTTAACACCTTGCGTGACAGGATGACTGAGCTTTCGCGGAGCCCCGACAGAGGCAACATTCTCGAGGTGATTCTCTCGGGCGACTACTCGTCCTTCCGGATGCAGCGAGACTACCTCCGCCACGTCCACGAAAAGACCCTCGGACCTTGTTCCTCCTGATGCCCTTGCGGCACGTTCATTCGAGTTGATACCCATACGGTTGCACCTATGTTGATGTCGGAGTTTGCGGATACGAAAACGCCTGGTTTAGACGGGCGGTCTCGGATGACAGCGAAGAAGCATGGTCCTCTTTTTGTTCCTTTTATTTCTTTTGCAATGTGTGTATAGTAACGCCGTGATGACCTGGAGGCTGGCTCGGTTTTTGGCGCAGAATGGCGCCCATCTGCTTATGCTCCTCAATGCATCAGCATCCATCGGGATCACGGCCTAGTGGCCGACAATTGGACGAATTAGCAAACTTTTGTTTTGGCTGCTGACCTCTGCTTGTAGTGACGGCCTTTGGGGGCCTCGATGTGATGGCGGCACTCGGTGCCTTGCTGACGACTTTCCAGACTGGCTTTCTGCCTGGTTGATCCTTTGGTTGCTGGTCGCAATGTGTCCAGCATCCAATTCAACGCCTGTTCTCTCGGCCTTGGCTGACGAACACCACCTCGTCGTCCTTGGACGACACCTTTTCTCACTGCTCGCTCTGCTTTACGCAGGGTCGCGGAGAGGATGACATGGCTATTGAGGCGAGATGGGATTCCCAGAAGTCATTTCGCCGCATGAACGTTGGATGCCTCCAACAACCGTCAGATGCCGACGATCGTTCTACTCAACATCGCGTGTCGATTGACGAAGCATCAACTGCTGACCACCGTAACGTTGCACCACCGTGTCTGGCATGGATTTTCATGACAAGTCGGATCTCGGTAGGAGAATGCACCGAACGGCCGGTTATTCCCGGGCCGCGAGACAAGAGGCACGTCGTCAAAGCAAGCTTGAATGGCATAAGGTTACTTTTTGAGCCAATTGATCGACAAATAGACAGTTGGCCCTTGACACGGGGAAATAGGAGCCGGCCGACCAAGGGTTCTGGATCCCCCCGATTGAAAGATCTTTGGTGCGCCTAGGCGGCTGTTCGAATGTCTGGGCAGGGGTTACGGAGCATTGTCGGCGCTACTTGGCGTCAAGGGGGGGTTCGCCGAAGCATCAGGAGAGATTAACAGCTGTGTCTGCGGGACACGTGAACACCATGGAAGGCATGTGGTTTGTCTGAAACTTCAGGCGGTGATGGTCTTGGCCGTGGGTAATTGAGAGACAGGGCTCAATAGAGCCGTTTTAGCGGCGGGAGAGGCTTTCATCTTGAGGAGAATGGATCGCGGATTTGGGGGATTCCAGGCCTTCACGGCCGAGAGCGACGGCTCCCGGGAGTGCCATCATGCAGGGATTTGTCCTTAATGACGTCGATCTTGCGGGGAGAGACAAACCCTGAGCAAGTAGCGTTTGATGGTCAGCATTAGCCTATGATTTCGCTTCCCCAGGATCTCCCCATCTTTGTGTCTTTTGCCTATTACCCGCGGAGACCTTGTCCACAGGAAGCATGACCTTACCAGGCAGGGTCAAGAGCCCCAGCTACCTGCAGAGCCGTTGGCCAGGAACAGCCATCACGAGCCTTGAATTGCTGATCGCTTCCCAGCATTGACAACTAACAGCAGGCTCCGGCCAGTGCAATTGCTGTCTCCTCATCGATCGATGCAACACAAACCCACGCTCATTCGGCCCGTGTCCTCGCCCGTCTGACTTCTGGGATGCCTTCCACAGGCTCCTCCGTGAGGGGGGGGATGGTCGGAAAGTACGCACCCCGAGAGGTTATGCTTGCCCGAGGTCTATTCCCCCCTATAGGGCAAGAACTACATATGAGGCGTATGGCCCGCGCTCCCATCCTCGCCGAAGTTTCATCAGTTTCGTTATCCATTTACAATGGGCGCGTAAGCTTTCCTGAAAGCAACCATCACCATGTATCAAGCTTCCAACGTATATTTTATCTGCGGCTTTGCCGCCATCGGTACGCCCCCTGGTGGCTTGACTCTTGATCAATGTGATGGCTGACGGATCTAGGGGGCGGTCTCTTTGGCTTCGACATCTCGTCAATGTCGGGCGTGCTCGGCACCGAGGCCTACAAGCAGTACTTTGACAACCCGCGGTCGTACCGCCAGGGCGCCATAACGGCGTCCATGCCCGCGGGGTCGCTTGTGGGCTCGCTGTTCTCGTCCTTCCTCGCAGATCGGTACTCGAGAAAGGTTGCGCTGCAGATTAGCTGTGTGCTGTGGATCATCGGGAGCATCCTGCAGTGTGCGTCGCAGAACATCGGGATGCTGTGCACGGGCAGAGTTGTTGCTGGGTTCTGCGTTGGTATTGCGAGTGCTGTCGTGCCGGTTTACCAGGTATGTCGTCTGTCTCTGGTGCTGGGGATGTGCTGACTGTGGTAGTCTGAGATTGCGCCGAAAGAGATTCGAGGACGAGTTGTCAGGTATGTCCACCTCGATATCTGAGAGTGTTCGTTACTGACCAAATCAGTCTGCAGCAGTGGGCCATCACCTGGGGTATCCTCATCCAGTACTTCATCCAATACGGCGCAGCCGAGGGCATCGGCGGCGGGCCCGACGACAAGAACCAACCGACCGCTGCCTTCCGAATCCCCTGGGGCGTCCAGATGGTCCCCGCCTGGATCCTCCTGGTCGGCCTCTTCTTCTTCCCCTACAGCCCCCGTTGGCTCGCCGCCCAGGACCGGTGGGAGGAAGCCCTCCAGACGCTGGCGAACCTGCACGGCGGCGGCGATAAGACGCACCCAAAGGTGCTGGCGCAGTACCGTGAGATCGAGGACTCGCTGCGCTTCGACCGCGAGGACGCTGTGGGCAGCTTCAAGGCTCTGGTGACCAAGAGGATGATCAAGCGAGTTGTTCTGGGGATGAGTATTCAGGCGTGGAGCCAGCTTTGCGGCATGAACATCATGATGTGTAAGTGGCCCGGATCCGACAAAATGTTGTTGACTGACCGGTGTAGATTATATTGTTTACATCATGGAGGGCGCGAACATTGCTTCGCCGCTACTGACAGCGTCTATCCAGTATGTCATCAACGTGGTCCTGACGCTGCCCGCCATCCTGTACCTCGACAAGTTTGGTCGCCGTCCGGCGCTCGTCATCGGGTCATTCCTTATGATGTCGTGGCTGTTCATCACAGGCAAGTTGCCCTTCAGAATCATGTTGCGTTGACTAACACATGCTAGGCGCCCTGCAGCAGTACTATGGACAGCCCCAGACCGACGAAGACTCAGACGTCAGCTGGGTCGTCGACAACAACCGCCCCGTCTCTTCCGCCATCGTCGCCTGCTCGTATCTCTTTGTCGCGACCTTTGCGACCACCTGGGGTCCCACGTCGTGGACGTATCCGGCTGAGATTTACCCCTCGCAGATCAGAGCCAAGGCCGTGTCGCTGAGTACGTCGACGAATTGGTTCTGGAACATGGTTTTGGCGTTTGCTGTGCCGCCCCTGCGTGAGTACCCTTTACCTTGTGTTTGGATCAGTTGCTAACTTGTCCAGTGTGGAACATCAAGTAAGATTCTTGGAACTGATTCCTTGCCGATGATACTGACATGTGTTAGCTACCGCATGTACTACATTTTTGGAGCTTGTATGTCCCTGACCGCCTTATTAATGACATAGCTGACAACTGCAGTCAACGCCGCCGCCTTTGTACACATGTTCCTCACTGCCCACGAAACCAAAGGCTTCACCCTCGAAGAGATGGACGACGTCTTCGACTCGGGCCACCCTGCCTGGAAGAAGCGCGACAGGACGAGCAGACTCGAGCGGCTCACCAAGGATATCGAGCAGGGCAATGTCAAGGTTGTTGCGCCGGGGCAGAATGTGGATGCGGAGCCGGAGGCCAAGGCTTGAGGGTTGAGGAGTGGTTGCGAAGGTGCTACGATGATGATTTCTGACCTGGGGGAGAAAGCTCACGATGAGGATTATGACTTGGTTGTTAGCGAGTTGGTGGATAGCGGATATTAATCAATCCTTTCGTTTTGTCTACCAGGAGGCTTGCCGCTTGTATGCCCAAGACTAAGCTTATCGCCACTGCAATTACGATACGCGACAGAACCCGCTTTGCTCCATTCTTCTAGTAGCGACCGGCAACTAAACGATTCTTGGCGGGTTCTAGTCCGCAATAGTCTGGATGTTCATCTCACTGTCCGGGGTGGCACCCACTAGTGTTGAGACTATTGACTCAGCTTGGTGCTAGTGGCAGCAAATCGATAGTGCGATTGAAAAAGGGGAAAACATTGATAAGGCCGACTACCCCGTGCTGCCTTGATTCAACCTCTCTTGATTCTTCCATTGTAATCCCAAGTCAAGATGCCCTCTGCTAAATCCATCGCCATCACGGTGACGGCCCTGGCTGCCTCGGGCGTCCATGCCGGCGCGTGCAAGCCAAGCTCGTCCACTTCGGCCGACATTTTGTCAACCACGGAGGCAATCCCGAGTTCTACGTTGGTGACGCTATCTACGACTGAAGACGCCTCAACAACCGAGTCTGCTACCATCACCGAACCTGCTACAACAGACTCTGCAACAACCGAGTCAGCCACCGAATCGACCACCACATCAGCCTGCATCGAAGACGAAACAATCGAAGAATACGTCCTCAAAGAAGACAACCCCCCCGAGCGAAACTGCGGCGCAAAAGGCCAATCCGCCCAGGCCGCTCTACCACCCGGCCCCGCATCCTCCCTCGGCGACTGTGCACAGAGCTGCATCGAGGGTCTGGACGGCGACCCCTGGGAGTGCTCGCTGATAGCGTACTTTGTCGAGAACCAGCTTGCGCCAGATGTTTATACGTGTGAGAGGTATGGAGGGGGGTTTACGGAGAATGAGGATGGGCCGAGGGAGTTTTATGTGAATGAGTGTTTTGAGAGGAGGACTGTGAGTCTTCGGGGGAGGGGAGGGTGTAGAGGGGGTGGTGGGAGGAGGTTGAGGAGGTCTTGGAGGGGGAGGGGTGCAAGTTGATGCTATTGATTTTCTGGGCTTTAACAAGGACAAGTTTGAATAAGTACTGAGGCAAGTGGGCGAATACCAGCTACAGCGTAAACCTGAAATCTGGTGCCTCTCCGCAAGACTCTTATAAAGACCACAACTCCAACAGAGACTTTTCATTTCGGATCCTTCGTCCACCACTAACTTCCTCTCAGTAGTCTCGATATCTGGGGCCCCGTGAACTAGAGACCCTAAAAGATGGGGAGTCTCTCGAAGCGGGAGTTTCACTTTCAGGACTACATGTAAATGATGATAATTCATATTCCCAGTCTTGACAGACACGAAGCCTCTCGAAAACCGAAGGATTTCGGTGAGTGAGAGATAAACGATGGTTGTTGCAGCTAGTGAAATCAGGATCTGCATCTTTGAACCCGACTTGAATCTGTTCCGGATCTTGGGTATGTAGCCCCGGGGCCCGATATCCGTGGTGGTTGCTTGTGAGATGGTTCCGAGTCTTGGCTCCGGAATCTTGAGGTGGAAGGGTGACCACTTTAGAGATAAAGACCCCGCGTGAATCACTGACACGGTTGATTAACTATTGAGCATTCACGATATACCATGGCCGAGCGCATCACTGCCGATATAGCTGGCAAGAGCTATCTCAACGACTGCGTCGTCTGCCTGCTGGAGCTCCTCCGCAACGCAGGCTACGAGAGCCTCATGCCCTTGCGATGAGGTACCCCCGGCTGGAGGGACCAGGTACCGGCGAGGTTCGACGCTCCTTCGTTACGGCAATGGGCATTATGCTGACGGTGCTGGATCTCCGCGGCGTGGAGCAGCCGGAAACATAGTAAGAAACCCGTGTCGTGGCGTCCTCGCGGGGAGATCCTGGAGGGGATTCATGGAGGGCCGAGCTGAAGAAGTGAACCCCCACGATCACGTAACATGATTTCCGTCCAGCGGGGCGGCTTCAAGGCGCAGTTACCGATGCCATACGGGCCCGAGGAGACGAGGGATTTGACGGGAGAGATGCCCTGGCTGCTCTGAGCTGTATGACGAGTACTCTGCTAGTATGGGGCTGTGGGATAGAGCGGGAGGAGTCGAAACGAGTGGTCTAAATAAGGTTGATGAGAAAGTTCCTAGTGGGGGATCTGGTGTAGCATTTCCCGTGACGAGGAACCAGAGGCCCCACAAAGTAGATATAGACTTGAGTGTATGGTACGGACGGTGGGAAAAGGCCCGATGAGAACCTTGATGGCTACCTCTCCATATGCCAAGACGCAGGGGCCCCATCCCGACTGTGAGAATTCTAACCTCTGCGCCATATACCCAAAAAGGGACCCCATCCCGACCGGTAAGGAACAAGGCTCTTATCGAGATCAGCTGCTTTTCTGACACACTTTTATAAACCCCACATGCATCCATTCGTTCTTATCGAACCGCACAAATCGCATCCGTGTGATTATTAACCCTCGTCCCTCACATATCAAATACCCCTCAAAAAACCTGCGCGATCTGGATTCTGCATGCACATTCAGAGAAACCCTGAGAAGCTGAATCCTTTCACATGGCGCACAAAAATAGTGCGTACTGCTGCGGCCGCTTTTGCACACCGTTTGGTTCTTTTTTTGCTAACTCCATCTTAAGCCGCGGTGGCGGACTTTCTCTGGGGGGAGACTAGTAAGGAGGAGAGGAGGCTGATTCGGAAACTCGGTATGTGACCTGGCTGATTGGTGCATTTGTTTGTGGCTGACTGGATAGATTTCTTTATCCTTGTGAGTTGAACTTGTCACGGCCGGGGGTTTACTGACGGTTGTAGACATTTTGCTGCTTCAGTTTCTTTTTCAACCATCTTGGTAGGTCCTCCTCGATACCCTGATCGTCAGAGACTGACCTTTAGACCGCTCTGCCTTTGCAAACGCATATGTATGTACATCTCTGCTTTTATGGCCTTGACTTAAGCATCATAGGTAGCTGGCCTGAAAGAGGCACTCGACCTCAGCGGCAACCAGTACAATGTCCTCCTCTCCATGGCCTCAGCGGGGTACGTTACTCAACCTCTGAACAGCACACTCTAATAGCCCTTCCAGTATGCTCGTCGGCCAAATCCCCAGCAGCATCATCATCCAAAAAGTCCGACCCCGGATCTGGCTCTCCTCCATGGTCATCACCTGGGCTGGCCTCACCATGGCCAGCGCTGGGTGCAAGACGTACGCTCAGCTCTGCGTCGTTCGATTCCTAATGGGTCTTGCAGAGGCGAGCACGTACGCTGGCTCTATATACATCATGGGCTCCTGGTAGTATGTCTCCTGGTCTTGTGTACCTCCAGCGACTGACCAGATCAGCAAGTCGGATGAGATTGCGAAGCGGACTGCCACATTTACCGTCGCAGGACAAGTTGGCAAGATGTTTGCCGGCGCCATGATGGCTGCCATTCACGAGTCTATGGAGGGCCATGCCGGACTGGCGGGTTGGCAGTGGGTGTTTCTCATCGACGGCATCATCACGTGTCCAATTGCAATCTTTGGATTTTTTTATTTTCCGGATGTTCCAGAGGACACTCAGGCGCCGTATCTGAGCGAAAAGGAGCGACAGCTTGCGCTTGATCGTCTGCCGCCGAAGAATCAAGATGGGCACAACATCCAAGCGTGGAGCCTCTGCAAGAGAGTCTTGGGGCAGCCCTTGTTGTATGTTCTCAAGAGCGGCCTGGAACGATTTGCTAATCTATACCAGTTACGTTTGCTGCATCTTCTCGGTCCTGTCAACCTCCCTCCAGTCCTACATCGTCCAAGGCCTCATGCTACTCTACATGAAATTCCACCAGGGCGACTACGGCTTCTCCCAATCCCAGGTCAACACCTACCCCATCGCCACCCACGCCATCGGCATCGTCGCCGAGCTCAGTTCATCATTCGTGATAGACCGGTATAACAAGCGTTTGGCAATTGGCTTCATCCTCTGCGCCATCCAGATCGTCTGCTCCATCGTTCTTCTCGTCCCCAACATGTCCTTGGCTGGCACCCTCACCTCGCTGTACCTGGCTGGTACTGCGTACGGCATCAATCCCCTGCTGTACGGGTGGTCGAGTAACATTGCTGCCCGGACGGCGGATGAGCGCGAAGTGTCATTCTTGCTTCGATGGCGGCGAGTGACGGGCTGCTGTGGACGTTTTGGGGGATCGTGCTGTATCCTGCTGATGATGCGCCGTACTGGCGGAATGGGTACATCTCCATGATTTGTGTCAGCGTGGCCATGTGTTGCTGGCTGTTTGTCGTTCGCTGGGTAAGTTTTTGCCATGGGCACAGTTGTCGAATACTGACGAGTTGTAGCTCGATAGATACACGGCGGAAAAGTACCCTCAGGTTGTTGAGGCCAGTCAGTCGGATCCAGCGGTCCAGGAGGTCAATCATTCTATGAATGAGAAGTAGCTGGATGAGATGATCGGCCAGTCGTACTTCTGGCTGCTCACATCTAAAAATATACAAAGAAAGGTACTTATAAGTCTCTATCTTTTATATTTTATACAAGAAAATCTTATCTTAAGGCCATAAAACCTCGCTATATATTAGTATCTATAAGTGGGATATTCTAATAGCTATAGTGAGTTAGAAACTAACTCTAGCAATAAGCAGCCTAGAAAACTATTATCCAGCCTTACTCAACCTGAGCTCCCACTTCTGCGCAGGCAGACTTAAGTCGAGCTTCGTCCCAGCCATCCCAAGTGCATGTGCCTCCTGATAAACCAAGTCCGTCGCTCTGAATGCCGGCCTTTAAAATTACCTCATCTAAACCAGCTCCATTGGCACAAACAATGATGCGGACGACCAGAGTACCAGCATCGAGAATAAACCACTGCCTAGCAGAGACGACGAGGGTTTGGCCATCTTGCGCGTTGGTCCACTCGGAGTCTCCCTTGACTCTAACTCTGAGTAAACCCTCCAGGACGTGGAAGTAATGGTCTACAGTCGTGAAGCTTATCCATCGTTGAAACAATCGCCTGTTCTCCCATTTGGATGACAGCTCTAGGCTCGATATTGACAAGCTATCATCAAATTGCGATGCTCTGATGAAGCTTCTCATCATTACCCCTGCAAACGCCCAATGGTCACCTTCGTCAGCTCGGAGAACGTAATGCTGCCTGTACCGAACAAGTCTGGAGTTTGATTGAAGCGTAGCTAGGTTCTCAAAGTCTCTGCAGACGGCTTCTGAATCCGCATCAGGTAGCGTCGGACCGGACCCGGGTGCTTGGCGGCCGAGGGGCAGCAGCATTGGAATTGTGACATCTCCCACGGTCCGGAGACAGTCGATCCGATCACCAGAACTTGCAATGACGAGGAACCGCGCCGACGGTGATGAAACTCGCCATTGAAAGGAATGACCTTGGCTCTGGAATGGAACAATTTAGCCAAAATCAGACAGGAAGAGAACCACACAGCCGTACAGGCGCTATAATGGCGAAATCTCCAGTGCAGATCGTGTCGCGCGTTTCATCCCGCTGAATCTCCAGGTCTCCTTGTAGTACAAGCAAGGCGACGTGGGTGGCGTCCGCTAGGCAAAGATCTGGCATGATGGAGGGTGTTTCTGACATGGACAAAATCGACAACCAGTTCTGCGCTTCTTGGCCGGTCCCAAAAGAATGGGGCAGGGAATCGCCGCCGCGCAGCTTGGCGCCCTCTCCACACTGCTTGTCGACGATGACACTGCTTCTGACCCTGGGAAGGGTTTCAACAAAAGGCATACCCATGAGGGAATAAACCGCGGCGCAGGAGAGGTTTCCCACTCGGAAAAACAAACAGCGAGAATCTCTGGGTTGGCAGCGGGAAAAACCGTTGTTTGGGCTTGGAATGAGCCCACAGTTACCCCTATACTAGACGGGCTAAGCCTTTACTGGCAGGTCGGCGCCGAGAGTTAGACTACTTAGCAGGGCAGCTTGGTTGAGCATCCCTTATAAAAGAAAGATAGCAGCAATTTTAATAAGAAAACTATAGTATTATAATATTTATACTGCTTGATTTAAATTAGGAATATATAAAATTAGGCATACCTATACGTATCTTCTTAAGCCTTACCTTGACTTTACACAAACCTGATAGAATTTATATCCCCAAGCTTCCACTACCAAGGCATAAAAAGTCCCGCACCAGCAAGCATGCTAAACACCACCGCCAGCACTGGAACAACCCCTCCCACAAATGGCCCTCCCACCGCCGCATTATCATCGTCACCACTCCCACCCTCGCCGCTCCCACCACCCTCCAAGTCAGACGCCTTGAAAATCAGCGGCACCCCAGGAACCTGCGTCACGACAACCGTCTCCGAGCCTGTTTGCTCTATGGTCCCGTCCATAGTGTACCGCTTCGCCTCGGCCGTCCCAGCGTTAAGATACCCCGGTGTCACAGCCGTGCCGTCGACCGTGGAGATGACCGTGACGATACCACTGCCACGGTACACCTCGAGGCACCTCTCGGTGTAGCTGAAGGATGCTGCGAGCCCGAGGACGGAGTAGCAGTCTCCATTCCGGTTTCCCGTGTAGCCACTGCAACTGTTACTACGAGTACATCACGAAGATCAAAGAGCTTACCTTGGGCAACATATAGCCAGCGTCTCTTCAGGGCCCAGAACAGCCTTGTAGATATCCGTTGGTTCCATAAACGCTGGCATAGTCCTCAAACGCGAATCTAGATGCTCCTCGGTCAGAAACCCCGTAATCTCCGGATCCTCGCCACTCTCCTGCACCATCGTCGCGGCAGTCGTCCACCCTTCAGGGCAGTACAAGCCCGGAGAGTAGTAATGGTGAAACCCCGGCCCCCACGTCTCGTAAAGCGTCGACATTATCTCGTCGTAGTCGTCACCGGAGGGGATGCACTCCCCGATGGTCGGGACGCCGCACGACGGGTAGCCCTGGACCATCTGCGGGCTCCGGTAGGGCGCGAAGTAGACGTAGTTTCCTGGAGTGGCGCATGACGACGGTGCAGTGTAGGTTGTCGTCAGGGGGCCAAAGTTCGTGATTGTCGAGCCAAAGTATTCTGTTGCGGTGGGCATTTTGGCGATGAAGCTGGGCCGTTGGAACAAAGTTGTGGGGAAGGCCTCTGATTTAAATGCGATGGACGGCCTGATGTCTGCATTAAGTATCGAGTGCGATGTGACCTTGTCTTTTGGATGGTGTCCGAGCGAGCGGCACAGTCGACCTTTGTGCCTTGGCGGGAGGAATCCTGCAGTTCGTTGGCCAATAGGTACGTGAGTTACCCCAGGCTGAGGAATAGCACTCTGCAGAACGTCGGCCACTCCTCTTGTTAGCCTAGCGGGAGGTTGAATCGTCAGGGGTCCCCGCAGAAGGCTGTCAGGTTGGAGTGAAGCACGGGTTTGAGGCCGCCTCTTCCACTGAGTAGTGCTCGAGTTGATGTCCTAGACTGGAATCAGAACCTAGGCTGCAGCCGAGGTACGTCGTTAATGGCTCCTGTATAGGTCCGAAGTCAATATGCAAAGTTGAAACTGATCAACACCAACAGCCAGGAGGGACAGCACAGTTATCACAAGCCATGTAAATTTACACAGCTGCCTGAATGCTGTTCCTGTATGTCCCATGGAAAGGAATACAATGCCCAGCATGAAATCCAGTTAGCTGTCCTGGTCTCATCTGGTGTGATAACACAGCCTTTGCCAAAAAGTCTCGTCTATCCCTATAGCACCACGCCTACATCAGGTGCAATCAGAAGAGAGTTGGCTTCTCACCGAGTTCCTCAGCAATCTCCCACGCAAAGCGGAACTCGCCCTTGGCACCCTGGGGGTTAAGCAGCCCGACCGTCTGCGGCAGCTTTCTCACCCCAACCTCTTGACAACTCGCGGAACAGCTCGTGAAACGCTCCAAAGACCTGTCATTATCTTCACCGCATATCCCGCAAACCCAGTCGACCATAGCAAGTCCTGTCTTTGCGTCCATAATGGGCAGACGTGGCAACACAGGGTCTCGAGTTCCGTCGATTTGGGCCACGGACCGCAGACCTGAGAAGTCGCCGGCGACGTCTGTAGGCTCTTCGTAGAGCGAGAAGAAGGGATACCCGTATTTGGCATAGGTTCGCGCCGAGATGGGGCTCGAAGGGGGCCGCTTCCCGGTGACGCTTTTGAAGCTGGCGCTGTTTAGGATCTGAACGTTGAAGGCCACGGTGGTTGTCTTTTTGTAGTCGCGTTTCGGGAGTTTGACGATGGCTTGCTTGATGAGGCCACCGGCTGCAAGGCTCATCTCCGACTTTGGCCTTGGGCCGCCGCCGCCGCCGCCGCCCACAATTCTTAGGTGGAGATGGATAACGGACTCCTGGCATGGTTAGTGCGTGACCGGCTTGTTGAGGGAGATGACCTACATCCGTAATGTTATAATGCGCAAGCGTACGTAAATCTATCTAAAAATTAGCATACAAATTGTGCCAGGGTGTGGTTTGTCCTTACCGTCTAGCTGCATAGCCTTAAATAGTAACCTCTGCTGGCCAGGTGGGTTACCCTCCGCCTCTTGCACGAGTTCTTTCAGGTCGGCCACCGAGTTGTACCGAGAGATTCGAACCGGTATACTCTTTCCCGTCAGAGTCTTGATAACGATGCTGATATCGCCCCCATTGCTGGGGGCAGGATCCAGCCGGGTGAGCTCGAACTGAATGCCCCCGGTGGATTCCTCGCCCGTGATCTGGGCCTCGACAGAGTGCCCGCTCCCCATTGGCATGGCCACAAACTGGCGCACCTTCCCTGGCTCCACGGCGGTACCATCAAGCCATTTCTGGGTGGGGACAAAAACGTAATCCTGGATCGTTCCGCCCTTCTTCAAGAGCTTGCGGCGGCGCAGAGTCGTGGCTGCTGTAGGGACAGCGGGTTCGCCGGAGACGGCGTTGACGTTGCCCACGAAGATCTTGATCGCGTACTTCCTCTGGGATGTGAACTCAATCCACATGGCCTCACGCTCTGTCCAGTCCCGCGAACTCTTGTCAGCGATCGATCAACGAGGTCGAGAGGAAGGGGAGGCGATACTCACGGCACATGGGCATTAGGAGGCCACCCTTCTGGGCCATGCTGACGGGAAGCTTGTGCACATAGTCGTCGATCTTGAACAGCGGAAAGTGGCCCAGCGATCCGGGCAATGCGTTGGCCTTGCCGTTGTCGGGGACACGGATGGTTCGGTGGAAGGTGATCTTCAAGTCATCCAGCTCGATGCTGTCCGACACGTTCGTGTGGGGTTCCCACGGGGTGAGCTCCTCCGGCATGGTGAGCGATTTCGTGCGAAGGAGGATCGATTTAGTTGAAGGAGGACGGCTAAGCGCTGGCGGAGATCTTCCTGATGTGAATGCGTAGTTGATCAACGAAGAGGAGGAAAGGTGTGAGGCCCAAAACGGAGGAAACAAGAGGGTTTATGGGCGCCTTAGGTAGTTCTGCCTGAAAGACCGGGGCCGTGAATGAGAGTATGCCGTCACAGATGCTGATTTGTTCCGAGAGAGATCATAACAAAGGGTGAGAGGAGGGCTCACGCGGCAGTGCACGTGATGCCCCCGGCATGCCACTGTCAAACACAGCCCATGGCAAAATATGCATGCCTAGTTTTCTGCCTTGGCTGATAACGAGGAATCGGTATATCGGGTATAATGTTGGCCGACCGGGGTGTTATTGATGAACGTCCCTAAAGGACTCTGCTAGGTTTGCGCTTGACACAGCCAACATCATAGATCTATAGTCTGCCTACATGTATCCTCACTGCCGATTTGGCTGACAATAAACTGCGGCGTATATGCTATCAGGTGATGAGAGCACTCTAGTCGCAGCCCAGGCTTCCAGATTATTTAGCTATTTCACGCACGCTCTTGATTTCATGATCAAGGAACTTGCTAGGACAAAGACGTGCAGCTCAATGCAGACTGATGGTGCCTTTACTACTTGGTATCACTCTTGGCACACCAATGCTATTCTTTTACTGGAAAATTAAGCTTACCGGATACTTGTTCCCTGTTTTGACCCTACTCTTAAACCTACAGGTTTTCATCTCTTCTAATTTTATCACTAGGTCTGCTACGATATGGTCACGCCTAGCATCGCCAATCATGCTAGCACTCACCGGCAGCTCCTCGTCTCGGCATTGAAAAGGATTGACAGTGTGTCGATAAAGTCTCTAAAAATTGGCATAGACCACTTATTCGTAGGAGATAAGAACTCTTGGGAGGAGTATACGCTTCGGAAATGGCGAATAATTTTCCTCGACCTTGAACCAGTTTGCTCTTGCAGTCTGTAATAGCTTGCATGTTGGGCAATAAGGCCAGGCGCGTTGATCTTTGCTACTATAGGTATGATTCTATCAAGTGATAAGCTTGCGTCTGTGATTCGCATACCGGAAAGGCTATTTGCCTGTGAGCCTCGTCATTGAAGCTGTGAGTATCAGAAGCACCTCGGCGATCCTTAGATTCGTAGTTTCTTCTTATGACATAAATTCATATATGAACTGGAAAGTCGTTAGAGACAAGCCAAAAACATGGGGATGGGATTGCTAGGACAATTCGCACGCTGTGGTGCCTGGTTGTCGCGGAGGTACAGCGTGTGGCTGCCTCGTGGCCGAGGAAGCGATCTGCAAACAAGCGCGGCGACACTGTCTCAGGCCAAATCAAAGGCAGAGGAAGTGTTGAAGAACCCACTATTCTGCAGAGACTCAGGTACGTGGGAGCAAGTCATTCGACGAGGAACTGAGACAGTACCTCTTTAAGCTCTACTAGAATGCATATTGCATAGCAAGAAGCTACAACCTTGGACTGATTCAGATAATGCATCGATCTATTACCTATGTCTTATCAAGGAATCTCACTGGATCGGGATAAATACCTACTGCTGTTTCCTCTTTCTCCCTTCGACTCTGCCTCGTAATCCAGTCGTAGCCTGGCCACCACCATTGCACCCCGCACAACCATCACCGAGAGTTGTGCTCCCTTGTAATATGCAAGACCTCGCTATCGTCTACCTGCCTAGTTTCCATCGACGGATAGATTACTATGTGAACGTAAAGAGGAGGATGATTGCGGAGGTGAGATTACCCCTTCAGTACCGACAACACCATCCAACACTGAACAGCACTCGCTCCCTATATCCTGTTACAAGGTCCAAACATCGGCAGACGAGTTCGAAAGAACAATTAATTACCTAAACGATGACGCCAAGGTCGCAGGGATCTCCATCCTGCTACCGTTGCCTCCAACGCTGAGCCCGAGCCATCTGAGCTCGAAAATCGTTCGACAGAAGGAAGTCGAGGGATTCAGCGATGGGTGCGGTCCAAACATCATTGCCGGGGCAGTAGTTCACTACCTGCTTGAGACTGGTCTGGCTGCATTCTCTCCAGAACTGGTCATTCAACGCCTTGGAAACTTTTACTCTGCAGAGTGCATGAGGACGCTGAGAGCTTACGGATACAACATTCATGTCATGGACGGCAGCTCAGGCATCGACGACGGCGACCTGAGCAGTCAGGGGCTCGAGTACAAGGAGGAGGTCTTTGACTTGGGGGAGAAAAGCAGAGCGATCATTGAATTCGTGAGACAAGCGCTTGGGGACTCTCTTCGTGAAGCATGCAAGAAGGGACTCAGGGGCGAGCAGAAATCGGTGTTTAGGCTGGGGCTGGTAGAGCAAGAGCAGGGTGATACGGCGCCGCTTCTACCAACATGCCGCTTCGTCATCGACATGTGGCGTGATTCTACTACGCATGATGACGGGAGAGTCCTCCCTGGGCTTCCAATCTTGACCTGGGCAGCACGGAAGACTCTTGACAACTGCTGTCAGAGTGCTTCGGTCCCGTGAGGTGAGCCCGCTGGAGTATGAAGCACCCTAGAACGAGGCGAGTCCCGGTGTGATACGGGGATCGTGTGGAATGAAAGGAAGAGTGCAGATAGTGTTGGGCTAGCAAGTTGAATATTGAGCTCTGTTTATGCCAGTCGTTTTGCGCCTAATCAAGGCTCTAAAGTCCAGTCGAAAGCCATCCATATCGGGCCACACTGCAGTGCAATCAATCATGTTTGTGGATAGCCGCAGGTACGAAACGTTAGTCGTTGGTTGATATCCACGAATCCACTCTGCCGGCTCCACGGCATTGCAGAGGAACATCAGCTTGTTTAAGCACGCCTCTTTCCATCGGCCGCGTGGCCTAATGGCTAAGGCGCTAGATTTCGGTCTCCGAGCTCCCGAATTCTCTAGAGATTCCAGGTTAGTCCATCAAGTCTCAGTGTCTAACCAATTCCATACTAACAACTCCAAAAGGTTCGAATCCTGGCGTGGTCGTGTAACTAAGCTCATATNCCGAGCTCCCGAATTCTCTAGAGATTCCAGGTTAGTCCATCAAGTCTCAGTGTCTAACCAATTCCATACTAACAACTCCAAAAGGTTCGAATCCTGGCGTGGTCGTGTAACTAAGCTCATATTTTTGCCCTATTTTGCTCTGTGGATACCCAAGCCCTGACTTAGGGCTGCTTCTGCAGAGACCTAGCTTGACCTCAATGGAAGTGCCGAGTTCGATCCTGACGACTTTCTTTTTTTTCTTGGTCTGTTATGGGGGCGAAATCCTACATGGACAAAATACCTACGTAGCTCAGCACTGGACGTCCGTGGTGGCACCCGGGATGGCAAGATGGGAGTTGGAAAAGTCACGGCGCACAACTCTGCATCATCTACGCAACAGCTGAGATCTCTGGCGTCGACGATGCCCATCGTTGCAAGTTGTAGTGCGGTCATATCTGATGCTTGTCATATTTCCAGAGGAGGTGGCGAGAATGCGGCGATGGTGAAGGCACAATAGGGTGTGGAATATTGGCGTGGGAGCGGTGTCAGTCATTGTCGTTTGCGTCTGGTGTGGTCTATCGACCAGAGCAGGGAAGATGATACACTTGATGTCATAAGTCGAGTGTTGGAGCGTGACGGTAACAGAGATGGCCCTTCTCAGTTCCTCAAGTCTAAGTGGCTCGGCTCGAGGGGAGAACAGAGAGTTGATAAGGGTCTGAGCTTCCACAATAATTGCCACACAATAGGGGTCATGCTCAATGCCACATTGCACTATAGCCTCACGAGCCCTTCCATTATGTACTAGAAAGTCCTCTACTGATATCTAAACAAGAGTCACGCATCTCCTTCCGCATCCCTCAAGTCGATCTCTTCTCTCCGCCCTCAAAGAAATACCCTCCTGATCCTCCTGCACAAAGTCACTATTATCATCCGAGTCCAGATCTGCCCCTGACGAGCTGTCACTGTCGTGGCCGGCGGAAAGCTGTGCCTTCTGCCGCTTAGGTGCCTGCAGATACACCCATGGGTGCCCAACCCGCTCAAAGCAGCCGTCTGATGTGGCAGATGGATTGATAACCAAACCTCGGATAGATCTATCCGAGATGAGAATTGGCAGAAAAGCAAGTGAGTCTGCCGGAGATGGAACATCAATGTCGAACTGTGCCCAGGCTTGGTCGTCCCTCGTCCAGCCTTCCAGCCTCATGTGATGGTACCAGTACCGACTGGGCCTTATTTTCTGAACAGGAATCAGGAAGGCCGAGAGCTCCAGCGTAATGGAAGATGCACCGGATACATCACGGGTTATAGCGGACAGCGCTTCGATGTCAACGGAAGCGAGCTCTTCGTCTCCTTTTCCCTTGCTCGGATAGGTCCGCTCACAGTCGACCGAGATCCAAGACCAAGTGGGTGACAATCCAGTTCTACGGGGCTGTCGCGATGTTGTAAATCCGATTTCTGGAGACCACAGGGGGCCATGTACGAGGAACGGACCCCATAAACCCGCCACTTCGACCCAACCAGTGCGACGCTTGATGGCTTGAATGAGGCCCATGACTGCCGCGTACCGATCAGACGGAAAGGTCAAGCGGGTGTTGCAGAAGACAGTGACAGTGTCCATCCACATTGAATAGATAGATTCTGCCTCCTCCTCGTCTACGGGACCATTTGCTTCGACGACCTTGGAGAAGAAGTTGGAGACTAGCTTTTCGAAGTCTTCCGCCTCCTCCAGGTCAAACTCGTCTCTGGTACTTTCTCTGCACTCCCACGAGAGGTAGCTACCGAATTTGATTGTCCTAGCAGGAAGCATTCGTTCTTGCAGCACCCAGCCTCGTCTATCCAGCGCCCATGGAGGTCTGCTATGAGACCGCGTGTCGATGTATGGTGAGATTGCGTAGATGCAGCTGTCTTCCACGGTGGACATTAGACAGGGTGTGTGTCTCAGGGGATCTCGCAAAGAGAATAGGCCCTCTGTCGATGATGATGCACCCCTTGCGGCAATTGATATGAAACTCCCTTGATAAACACTGCACATGGTGAGAGCTTCCCTTTCCCAGTCTTCCTTTCAGTCTTGGATAATACACAGGGCATCTATCCAGATGAGAGTCAGCCCGAGTTGCCGAGCAATGAGGATAGAATCCTGGATTGTCTGAGGCAACAGGGGCAAGTCTATTCCTTTTCGAATGGCCTCTATGTTGGATTGGAGAAGCCTGAAGACATTTGATGTCCCCCAGCAGTAACTTAGGACGGCGCAACGCTTGTCACAGCCGTCTGGGAGATCAGCTGTGTCCACTAGGCGGACTATAGTCGGTGAGTTGCTAGAAGAAACATCAAGCAGCCTAGTAGGGAGACTTGAAGCTGTTGCAACCTTGCATCTATCATGAGACGCCAGACATGTCGACATCCATGTTGAGGCCATTTCCAGACACCGAGTGGCACCAGTGTACAAGGGTGCTGCCTCAGGGAACTCTCGCGGCCCTATGTTTTGGAAGAACTGGTCCAGGAATACGTCGGGACGTATCTGGGCGCCGCCTCGTGAGCCTGCGGGCCCTTGGTTAAAGAAACTATCAGGGCGTTTATAGCGAAACGTCGCCAAAGAATCCGTACCCTCTTCCCTGAACACCCCGTCGACCTTGAGCCCCTCGGCAGCACAAAGCATGATGGAGTTTGACTTGTGAGGCCCTTCATCCAGCGAGTCTTCTGGTAGTTGTCTCGAGGCTCTCAGGTGCGCAAATGCCAGGAACCGCAGACTGTCAGAGTCGTTCATACGAGAGGTGTAGACGCATGACGGGACGTAGATCCTCATGCGGAGATTATCGCCGCCGGAGACGTGGTACACGAGCGTCTGCCTTTCTTGGGCCCAGTCGTTTTCGGTCTTTTTGCGCATGCTGTTCATCTAGACTAGGTTTTCCCAGATGATGGTGCAGAGGTGGCATCCATTCTCTGCGGATACCTGTAACTGAGCTCCTGTTTCGTGGTGGCTGAATGTGGCCTCCGTGTTGGATCGATTGCGAGCATCTAGGATACAGGCATTGCGGAGGTGTCTCAGATTTTCCTCCAGCCAGACCTTCATCTCGTTGCATTTTGAACAGAGTTGAGACAATCTGGCCTCGGTTTCTGAGTCAAAAGGCCCCTCTCCTTGTTGAGGGGCGGGGATAAACTCCCGGAATTGATGCTCTGGTCGAGGTGGCTGTGGAAGCATGGTCTGATTAGTGATGAAGTTTAGAAGATGGATAGTGTAATGTTTAGAATATGGGTAGTATAGTGTTCAGAAGATGGATAGCCTGGACGGCTGAAAATGAGGGAAGCAGAGAGGAAAAGAAAATCTCGAGTGGTGAGCCGAAGTTCGTTCAGCTGATAAGCAGACGGAACGCCACCAGACACCAGCCATTACTAGTCTGGTCTAGCTCTAGCCCTTCTCCGCGCTCTTGGAGGGTCTGGATCTAAGCCTGAATGCAAGTCAGACGAATCTAGAACATGCATGGGTACCGTGTGATGAACAGACGTGGAACTTGAAGAAGCAACATATCAAGGAGCTGAACTTGGGAGCAAGAGAGATGGGGGAAATGGATCATTTGAAAATCAGCTGTGTGTCTTGCACAATAAGAGTCTCCCGATATCGCAGTGCTAACTACAGAATACCTGGTTATTAGTTATTACGACAAGATGGATCAAGGTTCCAACGTCATTGGGTACCTCTAGCTTAATAGAAAGATGCCACCTTGGTCATGACCCCAGCCTCCCTCTCTTCCTCGCTGAGATTATCCGCGATAGCTAGAAAAAACGTCTGATCAACCTTTAGCTTCGCCACCTCGACCCAGAACCTCTCGGACTCTAGTTCTCGCGGAAACTTGTCGCCAAAGAACACTTGACGTTGTGTCAGTAACATGGCAAACATCAGTCGATGATGTCCAGAGTAAGGAGAACTTACAGAAAGGAACGGTAAAGACCTTGAAATTTTCAAGGTCAAAGACGTGGATCTTTTCCTTCTCAGTCCTCGTGACCGCCAAAGCAAGCTTGTTGGGTTTCGCTCCAGCCTTCAACAGCCGTATTAGAATCTCCACAACATTCTGCCAGTGATCCAAATCCGCAGACTTGTGATACTCCGTCGGCAGATCCCAGAGCTTGATCCTGGCCTGCTGGCTGAGCAACCCCCACGCCGCTGTATCAACGATGCTATAGTTGTTGCAGTCCAGCAGCGTAAGATCCAGAGACTCCCCCTCTTCCTTGAGAAGGTACCGCACGGCTCCGACGTTGGCCGTCAGCGCAGCTATGTGCAGCGCCGTTCGTCCTTTGAACTCTCCATCCGCAACTTGGGCGTTCAGGTGTTCGGGTTCGTACCACCTCTGAACGATCATTCGAAGGGCCGTGTTTGCCATTGTGCTGCCAACTTGATACTCGGGGAAATACGCGACCTGGTGAAGGGCCGTGAAGCTGAAGGTCGACATGCTAGATACGTCCCAGAAGAGGGATTCTGGAAGGTTTTCTAACTTCAGGAGCTGTTCAAGCTGGAGAATGGCGTTGGAATAAGATTTGGAGCGACGCAGTAATAGGCCCAGAAGGGTTTCGCCTGATCTGACGTGTTGGCTTAGATCGCACCGGCCCGTGTCGTAGAACCAGCGGGCGAGGGTAAACTTTCCATTCATGAGTGCCTTGGCGTAGTGCACGTAGTAGTCGGCATCTGGGTCTCTGTACTTGCGGAAGACGTCTAGATACTCGACATTGTCCGGCAAGCCTCGGAAAGTCCCGTAGTAACGCTGCCACTCTTCGGGAAGCACATCTTCGGCCTGAGAGTGGCGAAGCAGCGCATCAAAGGTTATCCAGTCCTGAGTTGCTCCAGCGATCAGGATGTACTGAAGCCATTCCGATGGCGTTGGCTTGGGAGTTTGCTGAGACCCCAGCAGATAGTCGATCACGAACGGCTGCCCACTCTGCACAGCGAGGCGGTGGATGTCACTGGTTCCGGCTCCGTGCTTGACCAGGATGTCAAAGGTTTTTATGAAGGCCTCTTCGTGGCGTTTGCCGTGTAGGAGAATCCTCCGCCCGATGCCCTGAGCGGCATATGTCACGCACCACCCTATAATAGGATTGTCCCTGCCGGACACATCCTTTGAGCCAAAGCTGCGACGGTAGGTGTTGAGGAAGTCCTTTGTTCTCGACTTATCCGGGTTCCGCAGCAAGATGTCGAGCATGTAGTGCTGGTGGTTCAGGGATGCGTACCAAACAGGCGAGACGTGAGCCATGCCTCCAAAGGTGTCAGAGTATGGGACTTTCAGGCCGGGCAGGTCGAAAGGATCAGCTCCTGAGGCGATCAGGGTCTCTGCAGCAACCCTGTTATTAGCTGCAACCGCCCAGGTCAAGGGCGTGCCATCCACATCCCCGTATGTGGAATCTAGGCCTTGTCGATAACGATGCCCAGCCTTGGAACGGGCCTCCAGAGGGGCATCGGCCTTGATCAGACGTCGACACACCTCCGGAATATCTTGGTCGTCAAAGGAACTGAGGAAGTGAAGAGGAGTCGTCCCTTCTTTGCTGGCGACCGATGGATCAGCGCCACAGTCCAAGAGGTGGAAGACGGCGTCTCTATGACCTGCTCTGGAAGCCCACAGTAAGGGCGACTCGCTCCATTCGTTCAAATAGTTGACATCAACAAACCCCTTTTCAGTCAATCTGCGCAAGAGCTCCATCCGATTCGCGATTGAGCAGAGCAGCATAGTCTGTCCTTCATTAGCATCCGCCCCAATCCGGCGGCGGATTCGAATTTCGTCAAATATTTCGTCATCCGGCAACACCCTTTGATCGTAGTATTGTCGTGGTGTCTCCATTCCTATGCCAGAATACTTGGTACGCAGTAGTCTCACAGTTTCTGCGAACAGTTCTGGATCCAAGGACAAGAGTCGCCGTTTGGCCGTCTCGCTGCCGTTGCATATGCCTTCTCGGAGCCACGCGAGGTCAACTTCCCTCGACTTTGGAAACTCTCTGCCGAGGGCTTCGTACAAGTGGCTGACCATGCCACGAGCGTATGCGTGGCCGTCTTCGGCTGCTTGAAGAAGCAGGGACAGAGACTCATCTATCATAGACTCGCTCTTGGGATCGAGCTGGACAGTCCGGAGGTGGAACATTGCGTATTGCCATGCGGCGTTTGCGCGGCGGCTTGTTTCTTCTTTGGGATCCTGCGCGACTCTCTTCACCTCTCGCATCACGTTGCTGATGATGGCGGGCGGGAGAACTCTGAGTGTTCCCATGGAGGCATCTGCCTGCGTGGATGGTTAGTTCATGGCACAAAAAATCCGAGAATTCCGTATCATACCTCTAGAACTGCTCCTCCTGGCCTAAGAGAGAGCGCATCGTTTGGCTTCGGGTCTCTGAGTTGACGCCTTGGAAGATTAGCATGTAGTCCCCTCCGTATGTATCATAGACAGCCTTACCATCGTTTCCAAGTTTCGCCAACACGGGCAGCTGCAATATCCTCAGGTACTTGGTCGATCCCAGGCATATCTGCAACTGATCCGCCCAGTCGCATGTTGCTGGAAGACTGATCGAGCCACGCGAGCGATTTGCCCAGACGCAGAACCCTGTTGACATCGTCCTCTGTCGGCTCGTCAAGGCCTGAGGTACCATGTTAGCATCTATGCCAGGCTGAATGTCGGGAATTCAAGTAACC
This sequence comes from Fusarium nematophilum, assembly GCA_033030565.1. NCBI lineage: Eukaryota > Fungi > Ascomycota > Sordariomycetes > Hypocreales > Nectriaceae > Fusarium > Fusarium nematophilum. The sequence goes on from JAVIXY010000101.1 coordinate 129,855, forward strand.
TACTTGGTTGAAGCCAGATGTCTTGCTCTTGAGGGTTCAGCGGTGTGGGCCCATTTTCCTTGAAGTCTTTTGTAAAGATTGCTCGAAACTCTTCCCAGATGAGATACTGATGCATGATGATTCTCATATTCTCGAGCAGAGACTTGATGTTGGACCGCGATCTCGGCGCAATCAATGCCATCATCACAGTCTTGGCCATGTCTTCAACGATCTTTTTGATCGAGTACATGCTTCTGGATGGCTCCTCGTCCTCTCCAGGCGCCAAGATACGATCCAAGTTCCCGAGGGAGTGATAAACCAGGCTAGGAATCCTCATCTCATCGGTCCGCTTCGTGAGTTCAAAGAATGCATCTCGAGTGAGGCCGTCGTCCTTCACCGCGTCTAGCGATACGAACATCAACTCGCCACCTAGTAGTCGCCAGAGCACAAGACCAACCGAGAAAACGTCCGCCTTTGCCAGTTGCGCTCCATCCAGTTGTTCACGACACTCGGGTGCTTGCCAGAATCCCGAACCAAAGGGCAGCCGTACCGGGGCTGTGAGGTCTGAGCGAAGCAGGGAGGACCCAAAGTCCGCAATCTTGGCGACGTACGTCAGCTGAGGATCCTTGAAGATGAGCACATTTGCCGGCTTGATATCGCCGTGAATGATCCCGACATCGTGGAGGGCGCGAACGCCAGTCACGATATCCACAGCGAGACCCAGGATCTTTCGATAGTCCACCGCCTTTGGGTTGTTCAGATACTTTTCCAGGTCGATCTCGGCGGCCTCCAGGACAAACGACGGCATTAAAACGCCGCCCTTCACTGATTTCCAGCAGACGCCCAGAAGTTGGACGATGTTAGGGTGGCTGTGAATAAAGTCGTTGCGTAAGATCTGCAGCTCCATTGCCATGGATGACCACAGCTTGCGACTTCGGGGGCTGTTGAGGTCTCCATCTGGTCGGGGGATTTTGACGGCGACCAGCTCAGGTAGCTTGCGTGCATCCGGGAGTAGCTCGTCCTGGTCGTTCATGGACCGTGCCTCAAGCAGGTCCTCAGACTTTGCCAGACATACCGAGAAGTAACCCCCTTTGTTGGATCGGACTTCGACGTCGATGCTTGCATCGTCAAGAAGAACGCCCAAGAGAGTTAGGGATCGGTCGAGACGTTGGTGCGTGACGAGGAATATGGACATGAATGACAAGAGGTCATGATCGCGTTGTTTGGCTTCGTTCGACATTGTTCAATGGCCATTGAGCTTGAGGGATTCCTATTCTCGCGTAGATCAAGGAACCGAGCAGATTGGCGGATGAGTGGGTTGATGACGCTTCGGCACGGCCCGTTTGAAGCCAAGTGGAGAAGAAGTTGGGGACGTTGGGCTTTTGAAGAGCCGACGCTGAGGTGGCCCAACGCCAGCCTGATGTGATAAACTGGCCGTGGCTGCCGAGTTGCCGGTGTGGCTTCAGCCTCTCAGAAATAGCTTGTCACAGACCTGGACAATGAGTGATAGTGGCGGCGCTGGCTCGCCTGCCCCTCACGAGGCAGACTGTGTTGGAATGAGGCAAGGATCACGATCATCGTGAA